>APFE031112649.1:115895-155819 GCA_000404065.3 Pinus taeda
TGGATCCAAGAGTACAAAACAAACATTACTGCAATACAATCATCAACTTAAACTTGCATCATAATTCATTAAACAACCCAATACTGAATCACTGAAACCCTGTCATTAAGAACACAGAACCCAAACCAGAGACCAGAACTCTGTAACAACCACCAGAATCAGCAGCAACCTGAGATATCAAACTTTATCATGCATACGCTACTGCACTTTACCAAAACCGCGTGTATACGCACTTTCTCCAAAGGAAACCCGCGTACAGATCCAGAAATGATTACTTATGCCTCCGCTGTCAGATCCGACCCTTGCCAAACTTCCCGAACAGACAACCAGCAATACTAGATCCTCTCACTTCGTCAGACACCCAATGCTCACTTTTTCTCCTCTCTTGGCCTAATGATCTTCTCCTTATATAGCCTTAGGCCTTGCTCAATACCATGGTCCAAAACCATAACAAACCAATACCATCAACTTCGAAACTAGGGATCAGCACGTCCGTCGAGACACCATGGTCCAAAAACCATAGGCACAACTTCCAAGGACTAACTACCACGGACCAAAGGTACTTTTCACATGTACGCGCTTTTGAAGCAAACCTGCGTGTATACGCGGATTCTCTTTGATAAACCTGCGTATATCTCTTTCTTGTCCTACTGTACTGAGATCTGTCCTCTGATTAAGTTGCCATCACCTGTACCATCCTCTGAGCACCTGTACCAACCTCTGAGTGAGTTTCCATCAAGGACAACACTTGAAACATAATGCCAACACTTGGCACCTCGCATGTCTTGGAACATCTTTGTACCTAGAACATTTTTCCATGACTAGGACACCCAAGCACATGTTAGTAGGCCCTAGCATAGCATAGCACTTTAATAGCATGTGTTGGCATGCCTTGGAAAAATTTGGCATGCATTAACATACATTAGAACATGGCACACATTAGCACTTGGCATGTATTGGAACCTATTATTAGTGTGCCTAGCATGCCCATTCTGAAAAAGATAAAGTATCGAATTATTAACCCTCTTATGTTTCATTTCCTTGCATTCTAGCTTGGTTCTTCCTTATGTTTCCTTAACACTCCTTGACACATATTAGCATACCCTGGCACCCTGCACATCCTAGCATGCCTTAACATATGTCATGTCTTGGTGTGCCTTGGCATTATTTGGCACATGCTAACACACGCAGGAACTCCCTAGCACACTCTAGTATTTCTTTAAATTCTCTAATATTCCTTGGCATGATTTACCATTTCTTAGCATACCTTGCCACTCCCTCCTTGGCATGCCATCGAGCACTCATTCACACTCCCTGACACACCCTCATATTCATTCACTTCCATGTGTTTTGACATAGTTCTCCCTTTTGTTTCCCTACCACTCTATAATGTTCCAAACTTAAACAAACAGTGATATGTAAAGCAAAATGATTCTCAACGTAGAAAAATTTAACAAACAATGCATGCTCATAAAAAATCCATAAGTAGAACCGGCTAAGCCATTTTATTAATCAATGGAGCAGTACAATGGTATGGATGAATGCACTTGGGCTTGCCTCAATGGAAAACATGACATAATCTAGGTGATGAGACAATGATATCAAGTATTGGAAAATGTCTGCTCCTCTAATGCTCTGCACTACGTAGAGAACTACATTGTTGTTTGGAAAGGAACTGCATAAAACTCCACTTTTGTTGCTCTAAAAATGCTACAAATACAGACCCAAGATCCTTGACCAAAACCCACAAAAACCCATAAATGGTTTGGCTCGATTTTGACCTCCCAAAATTGGCTGCCAAGGGCACTGTGTAATCCCCAACAATTATGCATTGTCTGCTACAAATATAAGGCTGAAAGGCCAACTTATGTTGCTAAGAAAATTATGAAATTTCAGCCACAAACTCCTTGGACAAAATACATCAAAACCCAGAAAGCATTTGGTCTATCCCCAACCACCTATTTTGACCTCAACTATGGCCTATGCCCTCCAAGCAGCTACAACAAAATAACGTGCAAGAAATGCCCACAAATTCCTCCTCTAGGTTCTTAAATGGAAGCAAACACTACTCCAAATATCTTCTCTAACCTCCACAACAAAGATCAGCCTCAAGGACTAATAATCTACCCACCAAATGAGCTGCCACACACTGCCTCTACGCTAGCCCAGGTAGTGAGAAAGTCACAATGCCAAGCCAAAGGCTCAATTAGATCCCAAACTATCCTAGATGCTAACAGTCTTCTGTAACCTCCTCTTTGTAAAAACTCACATCAAATATCCACTACAAAGCACCACCAATGATCTTGGCCTCCTCTCCACTATGTCCCCCAGTAATACGCACAACCCAGAAGGGAATGCTACTGTTGGGAATCACAATGTGGTCCTCCTCTTGAAGAAATGAAGAAAACCCTCCTAGGGTGGCACTTGAAGTTCCTCGAAGAAAGGGTGATCTCTTTGCTTTAATAACTTGTGCTAACCAACTAGTGACTTGGATAAGCAGCTTGAGCAACCAAAGAAAAATTGATATACTCCAATAAGATGAATGAAATGAGGAGATCTACCTTCCTCATATATATTTCGTGGAGCATTTTTTCCCTCCATTTTCCCTCCTTCTTGGGTCCCTCACTAAGCCATCAATTTTCCCTCTCATGAAATTCAAACTATTGGCTTAGGAAGTGCTTATTTGCCTTGTGTGAACAAAACCAAATAACTTACTTCTAACTCTTAAGTCTCTTAATAAAATTGAATGGGCCCCATCTCCTCCAAAATTGGCCCCAAAATGTAGAAATAAATATTGTTCCAAATAATTTAGGGAGGGACATTATAGTCCTCCCCACCAAAAATTGCTTGTTCTTAAGCAATGCCTAAACAAGTGCCCTCTTTGACTGTTGATTACCACTATAACCACAAATATTACCAGGGACCCAAATGTACCATTGAGTCATTCCCAATCTCATCACTATCCCAACATGAAGAAATTCGTCGATACCAAGGTCCTAAACCATTCTAATCAATGTGATGCACACCTTCCTCCACTCACTATCCAACTAAATACAGGTACCAAGAGCCCTCTGCATTCTAGCAATAAGTAGAGCATCATGATAATGTAGGACTCTACCTCACTCCCCATGGAATTTCCCTTCTAAGTATTCCATCTCATGCCTTACAAGAGTAAACTCCTAAAGAAGTAATCCAATCCTGGTTAAATTGAACCCTCGTCTACCCAGGCCTCCCCTAATCTCCTCATGTTGATCACCTTACCACACCGATAAAGTTCCCCACACCATTAATGAATGACTAAAATCAAATGGAAGATCTGGATGACCCTCCTCTATAGAAACCAACTCACCTCTATGGGTAGTCGAACTCTTAGCTCTGTTATGCTAGAATCACTTGCCAATTGCAGAAGGAACCTATCTTGCTGAAATTGTGACACTCTAACCATGAATGACTACCTAGCAAGCTCGTACTAGAGCCTCCTGTCACATAACTCTCGGCCACAATCTATGTGATGATCGAGGTTAGGCCCAATTTGCCAAAGTGCCTCAATAGTTCCAACACTTATCATCCCATGGTTGGCCCCAATCCTGAGCAAAAATATGCCTTGCCCCATGGTGAGGGCTTTGGTGACTCCCCATGTGTTTTCCTATGATTGAATCAATTTGCCTATTATTCTTATGAGGCTAACTAAGGAGTGGAGTATCCCACAAATCCACTGGATCCTTAGATCCCATAACCATACTAGAGGTACACAACCCCAAATACTCTCTGCCTGTGGTTGTCTTATGTTTCTAGTTGTTGGGACCCCTATGTGCCCAGTCTCTATCTCCTGTAGGTATCTAATATGTAGACACATAGCATAAAGATCCTGCATCACGAATATCCACCTGCTCCGTGCCTACCCAATCACATAGCGAGATCTGGTATCCTATATCCTGATGATGTTCACAGGTACTTCTAGAAGCCTAGGCATCATCCTAATAACAAATACTACCATCCTCTTCACTTGAAGCTCACATAATGCCTTGAGTTGTTGAACTGAAAAAGCAGCATGTAACTCCCTCTCGAACACCTCCCTAAGTGTGAACCTAGGGCTGGAACATATGCTACCTTGATAATCAACAATGCCATCCCTAAGTCTATAACCGTTAACTTGTGCACCTACCAAGTGTCTCAACTAGAGAATCTGCTCTCGGCTGATTGCACGAGGTGTCTCATCCAACTACATAGGATGGGCCTCCTAGGCCTTATTTCTTAAATGGAGAGTGTTAAGGGGCAACAAAACAAACTCTGCAACTATAAACAACACCCTAGGAGGATGGGTATGATCAAGAGTCTGTCGGAATGCTTAAGGGTAATCCTACAGATGATCCCACCTCTACCTCAGATTTGTGGATAACCCCCTCAAAGCCTTGTTTCCACTGAACATGGTGTCCCCATATGCTCAATAGTGTCCCCATTGTTCTTAGGTTAGATGCATCCAATGATACATGCAGTGCCCCTATCCATAAGTCTCTTGGCAGGCAACGATTAAACCACCCTCTGCACCACATCATCTACCACTGCATACCACCCAGTATGGCTGCACTCCTCAACATGCAACTATACACCACAACCTATCCCTATACACCACAAGATACTCCTAGCTACGGTTATACAATCCTCCACATCCTATGTCCCTCCAATGTCACTGCACCTATCACTCCCTGCACGTGCTCAATGCAATGCAAGTCACTCCTCCTACCCCACAGTCTCAATCAACATGTTGTGGTATACCACCATGTATCTCCATGGTCCTCTATAGGCCACTTCTCCTCGCTCCATAGCCCTTGCACACCACTAGGTGCTATGGCTTAGAATTAGGTTTGTATGCATATGGATGTTATGACTTGACCTTATGCAGTCTTGTGTACCACTGCCTACTACCATACCACCCTGTAACATATGGTATCCTACACATGCTAAAGTGTTTACCACTCTGATAGTGACCCCACGATCACATGCATCATGTCCCCTCATCCATACTGGTAGACCTGAGCACCCTAACTCCACTCTTGCTATGGGGGATATCTCTATTGTGTCGATCCTCCGTGACCCATGAGTCCTAAACCTCAATGGGAGAACATCATCTCCATACAATATCCAATCTAGTGGCCTACCCATTCCATCTCCTCTAACCAGCTCATGCTAGAGAATGCTAATCATCCTGCATGCCCATGTGCAACCAACATGACAAAATAACCCATGGAGTATGCTCACAAACCACTTGTCCACTAGCCTCAACTGGAACTCCCCTATGTAATGCATGCGCTTAGGAACGATGTTGAATACCTCATCAATGCCATATTCATCCTGCATGTCTGATATCAGATAGGAAGTCTTGCTTGGATCCCAATGCCAATATGAGCCTCTAACACCCTTAATGTTTGAGAGCTCCCATTGAGCTTTACTCTAGGCTATGACCATCTCCATCAGTCTAGTCCACTCTACTGGGTACCAACTCAAAATATCTCACCATCCAACCCCAAGAGAGGGACCAAATGCACAAACTCTAGCTCATAGAACAAGCCCTCCATCCTGTGAATGTTGGACCCTACACAGCTCATGTCACCTCAACTCACCATCCTGGCCAACACATAAAATTTGTCGGGAAGTCACTGCATCTCTCTCTCCGTGGTTCAGAGGAAGTCTAGCAATGTTGCAAGCCCCATCTATATAAGCCCACAAAGAGCTATTATCTGGAAGTACTACAACTGTGTTGACGGTTTGTGCATCTATCAACTCTAAGTGAGTGGCTGGCTCCATGGAAGATTGCTTGTCCTCCTCCACCATTGGCTCCACATGAGTCACGAATTTCCCGTCCATGACTAGCTCACACCCCTCTTTGTTCTCTCCATGTTCTTGTAGGTGGCTATCATCCCACAAGTCTATCATAGATATGGGTGTCTCTATACCTATCAGCTCCTCATCAAGGGTGGTCATGTCTCTCGACACCTCATCATCTTGTCATCCACTGCTATCACCTAAAAACTTGGCCATGACCCCAGATATCTCAGTAATGGATGTCATCTTCTCAATGATAGACATGTCTGTATCTCCTAGAACCTCATCAATGGATGGCCCTATGGGTGTATGCTCTATCCTCTCCACCAAGGTGCTAACTTGGGCTGTCAAAGAGATCTAAAATAATGGTGACTCTTATGCCACAATGGGTAGATCAATTTTCTCCTCACATCATGTGGGCTCTCAACATGATGCTCAACCTCATCCTTAGGCTCTTGGTATCTAAATAAATTTCTCCACCAACAAAATCATCCCTTGGTCTCACCCTCTAACTGTCCTTGTCTTGCTTGCCCCTTTTCAAGAGATCTAGTGCCTTGATTCTGTTAACCTTCCCCAGATGATGTAGATGGCTAAACCCCCATGACCTGATCACCTGTAGTGTATCTTTTGTAAGGTGAGTATGGGGCTGGTCTGTCACCCTCCTCAACTGGGCCAACCTCTCATCGTCCCAACAGATTCCACCCTAGAATTTCTGCATACTTGATTTCCCTTGACCCATGGGTTTGTCTCTTGCTTTCACCCGTCACTGTGCATTCATACCCAAAGATTCCATGATATTTTGGCTAATTTCACACAATTGGGCCAAGATCATGCTCTGGTACCATTCTAATTTTTCCAAACTTAAAAATATAGTGATATATAAAACAAAAATGATTCTCAATGCAGAAAATTTTAACAAACAACACATCCTCATAAAAACTTTAGAAGTAGAACCAACCAAGCCATTTTATTAATCAATGGAGCAGTACAATAAAATGGATGAATGCGACTAGGGTGGCCTGAATGGAAAGAATGAAAAAAACCAAGTGATGAGACAATGATATCAAGTACTAGAAAATGTCTGCTCCTTTAACGCTCCGCGTTGCCTAAAAAACTACACTGCTCGCTGGAAATGAACTACAAGAAACTCCACTTCTATTTCTCAAAAAATGCTATACATTCAGCCCCAAGTTCCTTGAAGAAAACCCAGAAAAATCCTGAAATGGTTTGGCCCGATTTTGACCTCCCAAAGTCGACCCCCAAAGGCACTATGCAATCCCAACAATTTATGCAATGTCTGTTGCAAAGATAAGCCTAGAAACCCCACTTTCGGTGCTCAAAATTTTTTGAAACTTTAGCCACAGAACCCTTGGCCAAAACCCAAAAAAAACCCAAAAAGGGTTGGTCCTATCTCAAACCACCCAATTTTGACCTCCTATATGGCCTACGCCCTCCAAGTAGCTACAACAAAATGACCTGTAAGAAATGGGCACAAAGTCCTCGTCCAGGCTCTAAAATGGAAGCAAGCACTACTCCAAATATATGCTTTAACCTCCACGGGAAAGCTCAGCCTCAAGGACTAATACTCTACCCACCAAATGAGCTCCTAAACACTGCCTTTGCATTGGCCTAGGTAGTTCGAAAGTCACACTGCCAAGCCAGAAGGTAAATCAGATCCCAAAATATCCCAGATGTTGACAATCCTCCCTAGCCTCCTCTCAAAAAAATCTCACAAGAGATCTCCACTGCTAAGCACCACTAATGAACTCGGCCTTCTCTCCGCTATGTCCCCTAGTAATACGCACAACCTGGAAGGTAATGCTACTACTGGAAATCTCAATGTGATCCTCCTCTTGAAGAAATGAAGAAAACCTTCTTAGGGTCCCACTTGAAGTCCCCGAAAGAAAAGTTGAGCTCTTTGCCTAAAGAACTCATGCTAAACAGCTAGTGACTTGGCTAAGCAGCTCAAGAAACCAAAGAGAAATCACTATACTCCAATAAGATGAATGAAATGAGGAGAGCTACCTTCCTCATATAGATTTTGTTGAGCACTATTCCCCTCCATTTTCCCTCCTTCATGGGTCCCTCACTAAGACATCAATTTTCCCTCTTATGAAATTCAAAATAGTGGCTTAGGAAGTGCCTATTTTCCTTGTGTGAACAAAAGAAAAATAACTTACTTATAACTCCTAAGTCTCCTAATAAAATCTAATGGGCTCCATCTCCTCCAAAATTGGCCCCAAAATGTAGAAAAAAATAGCGTTCCAAAATAATTTAGGAAGGGACATTACATAGTCACTAACACTCCTCAACATGCACTCTTTGGCACACCTCAGCACTCTTCGACATGCCTTGCTAGTTCATAACATGTGTATCACTCCCCAACACACGTTGGAAGTTGGCATGTGTTAGTGCTTGGAAAATCTTAGCATCTCTAACATTCATTGAGATGCCTTGGTATGCTTTGGCATGGTTTAATATTAAAGTTATTTGAGATAAACTATTAGAAAGTAGATGAGAAGTAACAAAGGAATATTTGACACTTAGAATGAACTAACGCTTGGCACCTATTGGCACCTAGTGTTGGTGTGCCTATCATGACCCTCTTGGAAAATATAAATTGATGAATTATTAAACCTCTTATGTGTTCATTTCCTTTTAGTTTAACTTGTTTCTACTTCTTGATGCCTTGATAGTCCCTGAGACGTATTGTGACACCCTTAAACATCTTGGCATGCCTTAGCACTTGGCACATGTTAGCATATTTGACATGTCTTTGCACTATCTAGAACATATTAGTATTCTCTAGAATGCCTTGGCACTCACACCCTCAAAACTATCCTTAAATTTTTTCACGACTTGGGAACCCAATCAAGTCCTTAGCTTCTGTAGTTCATGTGACATTGGCCTCCTTCAACCACAATAACTTGACCAATTACACCTATTACAAGTAGATTATGCCTTTTTCACCTAATAACTGCATATAACTCATCTTAGACCACTCATGCCCAAGCGCAACTTGTCCCACTTAATAACTTACCAAGACAAGGATCACATCTAGCTATGGTCATAAATCAACTAAGCAACATAACTTACACAAACAATATTTCACATGTATTTCCAGTTCATATAAACAATAGAGCATTAGCTAAGAGTTGACAAGAAGCACAAGATGCACAATACACACATGGTATAATCTTACACAAGCTGATTGCCCCAAAAATTATACACAACAATCTACAATATGTAATTCTCTAAAATAGTTTAAAACATGAGAATTTGGCCAAAATGTGACACATGTCATATAAAAATAATAGCTAAAGGAGAACAATATTGTGCATAGCAGAAAGTCTCCCTTTGTCTAAAATTTCTTTGTCAAGCCTCTTATCGCAACCGTAGGCTTGCCTCTTGAAAGTCCTATTATGAACTTCTCCTAACAAACTTCATCCTTGGCACACTTGAATTCATTGACACTCCCTCGCACATACTCTTATTTTTTCATTTCGATGCATTTTGACCTAGTTCTCCCTTGTGAGGCCTCGACACTCCCTAACACTCCTCAACATGCATTGATATTGTCGGGCATGTGTTAGTTCACCTTTTCATTCCTTTTCATGCCCTTCCCCTCCCTAGCTATCATGCCCTCACAACTACCCTCACTTAATTTGCAACTTGGGAACCCAACCAAGTCATTGCTTGACTATAAGAGCTTGAACATGTTATGATTACTACAACTAGACAATGTTGTTTAATTGTGTAGCTTGGGAGGTATTCCACAAGCCTAGTGAGATGGGATTTTGTGATTTTAGTCACAAAAGTCTTTGTGGGAAAATAACCCAAGCGAAGGGGTTTTGGACCCAAGATGGGGTTTCAAATCTAAAAGAAAATTAAAAATGGAAAATTAATATTTCCTAGGGTCTAAGTGATAAAACTCATAAGTTCTAGAGGGTTACTAAGAGGCATAGTTAGGAAAAAATATTTAAGGAAGTGTTAGTGTGAAGGGAATAACATCAACTAATAAGGGGCTCATTTGATCAAGGAGGTTAGGAGAGATGTAGTCCTAAAGTAGGTCGAGTTACAAGGTTGATTAAGGGTTGCTAAAGGGTGGCCATGATCATACACCAAGGGCAATATCATCATGTGAGGGTTCATAATAATGTCGCATACCTTAATGGGTTCGAGCTAGGAAGTAGGTGAAATATTGTTGGTTCTCTTATGATAGATTGAGCTCAAGAGAGGCGACTCATGATAATTTGGGCATGTGATTTCAGTGGGGTTTTTGTGTGAAGGCCACATCAAATTATGAAATAGTAGAGAGGGTTGAGACCTTGTCTTGTGGTGGTTAGTAGGTTGCAAGATTTGTGAGAAAGACCATCACAAATGGAGGAGGGATTTCACTAGAATTTAGGGCCAGAACGAAAGTAGACGCATGTGTAATATTGACTGAGGTAACCATAGTTTGAGGGTCATAGAGATCTGAATTTTAGATAAAGATTCAATAAAAGAAATGGCTTGAATCTATAGATCCATTTAAGCTAGGTTGAGTCACTTATGGAGGCAAGAGTTGTTTTTCCTATGGATGGATAGGCTTTGCTCTAAAGCAATTAGAATATAAGTATAATTCCCTAATTAGGGAAGTTTCCTAGCATGTTTAGTCCATAAGGTATTCCCTTAAGACTCTGACAAATATGCGTAGAAGAAGAGGAGTCATGACCCTTAGAGAGAGGTTTATCTTTGCAATATAGACCATAGATCTCGAATATGGTTTGCAGAAGTATGTGTGAAGATAGCAGATCCAAAGGAGGGTGGAACCTAAGGATAAGATTGAACAGAAGAAATGTTCCATATGAGGAATGGATTGCCATGAAGAGGATTTGATTTTGGTGGACTATCCATAGAGTTTTGGATAGAGATATGAAGAAACCTATAGAAAATTAGCCAATGGAGCATTAGTGGATGCTTTATGACCCTAGTTCATTCATCCATAGATTGTTAGAAGTTTGATAAGATGATTAGTTCAGATTTGTTCATATATTGGAAGATAAAGAAATTTGCACACAATAATAATGCTTTTGAGGGGGCTCGAATCACTATTAGGCAGCATATTTGAAGAGCCCTAGATGAGGGAAGTGTTATGTTCCCTAGATCAGTAAAATAATTGATAGTGGTTGGGAAAATTGATGGTAGTCTTAATATAGTTGGAGGGTTGTTAGGTGATTGTCAAATAAGAGCCCTAAGTTATGTACTTTTGAAGGACACCAATATTGATATAAGGGTAGATGTATTGGGCCTAAGGACATGCAAACTTTTAAGGAATAAAGTAGTAGTCAAGTGGTTTATCCAACTAGCCCTAGTCCACCATATTATAGAGGATTATGTCAGTGAGAAGAAGAAGGGTGACCTCCATAGCCCTATACCTGTCATCTTGGAGCAACGATATGGAAAAAAGTTCAAACGAAAGATTTGTTCACGAATGCAGTTGCAAACAATGGATCAAAGACCCTAAGTTTTGCAGGTCTCGAAGGAAAAGGAGGTAGGTAGAGTGAAAATTTTGTTGTGTCGAATTCAGTAACCTAAAGGAGTTGGGTTCACTGATAGTGGCAGATTGAGGATTTGTATAATGGGAGGCAAGAGGACTTGATAGATGTGTTTAGGGCACATGTACTGAAAGGGTTGTGTCACCACAAGCAGCAACTAGGTCAAGTGTTGTATTTTAATTTTTTTTGGGAAAAAACCTGTGAACAGTTTTGAAACCAACGTTTCGGACTAGCTTAGTGAGTCCATCATTAGGGAAATTAGATTTGTACTTTGAGAAGAGAGAGTGCAAGATTATGGAGTTTATTAATAGTTAATTGAAAAATTTTAATGTTTCATTTAATTGTCGGCTTACAAATGACTAGTTTGATTATTTATTAATTTAATTTATTTATTCTTTTAATTAATATTTAATTAATTAATTTATATATACATAGTTGATATATTTAATAAATTAATTTATATATTTATTTATTAATTAATATTTAAGATTAATTTATTTAATTAATTAATTTATAGTTAATTGAAAATTTTTCCTTAATTAATTTTATAGTTAATGTTTCATTTAATTGTCGGCTTACAAATGACTAGTTGATTATTTATTAATTTAATTTATACAAGCGTTTATTTATTTATTTCATATGTTTATTATTTATTGATTTATTTATTTAATTTATTTAAATTAATATTTAATTAATTAATTGGTTATTTATTTATTTATTATTATTATTATTTATTTTTATTATATTATATTTTATTTTATTCCTTGTATCAGTGTGATTGTAAAGGGCCACAGTCCCTGGTACGTGAGCTCTAGCCTCTTCTATTATAGTTTGTAATATTACAAAGGGTTTGAAAAATTTTAAAATTACCATGTACACCAGTTGATTCCTTGATGTGTGTAGATTTCGTTGTGCAAAGTAGATGTGTTGTGGAACTTGAGTGTGTTTGCATCAAAAATTCTAAGACCAAACCTAGATTCTCATGAGTTGTGGAAGTTCAACATATCCCTTGTTCACCTAAGAACTACTTCTAACTCATCTTAGGTTACTCATGTCCAATCTCAACTCATCCCACTTAACAAGTTACGAATAAAAGGCTCATCACATCCAACCATGGGCAGAAAACAACTAAGAAACATAGTTTACATATTGACATGCCATAACACTTGACATGTCCTAGAATTTCTTGGCACTATGTGGCATGTGGTAGCATCCCCTACATTCCTTCACATTCTTTGACACTCCCTAGAACACCTTAGCACTTTCTAATATGCCTTGGTAGTTTGGTAAACCTTGGCACTACCTAGCATATAACCTTGTCACTCCCTCCTTAACACACTTAGAACTTGGTAACACTCCTTGTCACACAATCTTCTTCATTCATTTCCATGAATTTTGACCTAGTGCTTCCTTGTGTTTACCTAACACTCCTTAACACTCCTTGGCACATGTTGGCAAATGGTACACCCTAGCACCCGGGGCATCTTGGCATGTTTCCCTCATCTCTAGCATGCCTTAAAAATACCTCACAAACACTGTCACTCCCTCCTTAACACACCTATAACTCACTGAGAGTTCCGATCACAAACTCTTATTTGTTCATTTCCATGCATTTTGATGTAGTGCTCCTTTGTGTTTCCCCGACACTCCCAATTAAAATTTCCTTTCATGGGTTGGCACATCTTGGTTGCATGCCACCCTAGCACTCTAGCATTCCTTAGCACTTCTAGGCATGCCATGTCACTCCTCCTTATCGAACTAATTGGAACTCATTGACAATCCTTGACACACACTCTTATTCATTCATTTCCATGCATTATGGACTATTGCTCCATTGTGTTTTCATAGCACTCCTTAACACTCCTTGGAACACCTTGGCACTTAACACATCTTGACATGATTTCATATCACTCTATAATTCCTTGGCACTACCTAACATACCTTGTCACTCCCTCCTTAGAACACCCAAAACTTTCTAACATTCCCTATCACACACTTATTCATTCATTTCCATGCAATTGAAACTACTCCTCCCTTGTGTTTCCTTGACACTCCTTAGCATGTGTTCACGCCACACCCTAGCACCTAACACATATTGGCATGCAATAGAACTTGGCATGTTTTGGCATGCCTAACATGCCTTGGATATTTCTAGCATGTGTTAGCACTTCCTGGTATTCCTTTCCCACCGTTGCACTCTCAAGTTGTTATGCCCTCATAGATAGCCTTACCTTTTTTGTGACTTGGGAACCCAACCAAGTCATTGAGAAAATAATGTTGTCCCTAGCCAAAATTATCCCTTTGTATAAAATTTCTTTGTCCATCGCCTTATTGCAATTGTTGGCTTACCTCTTTCAAGTCTTATTCTAAAATTCTCCTAACACACTTCATCTTCGGGACACCTGGAATTCACTGGCACTCCCTAGAAGACACTCTTATTTGCTTGTTTCCATGAACTTTGACCTAGTTCTCCTTTGTGAGGCCTTAACACTCCCCAACACTCCTTGACATGCATTGACACTTTGTGGAATGTGTTATCACACATTTTCATTCCTTGGCACACCCCGGAACTCCTTAGTTATAATGCCCTCATAAATACCCTTATTTCTTTTTGGACTTAGGAACCAACCAAGTCCTACCCAACCTAAAACATTTTGACCAAGTTGTAATTACTACAACTATACTATGCCTTTTTCACCTAAGAATGGCCTATAACTCATCTTAGGCTACTCATGTCTAATCTTAACTCATCCAACTTAACAAGTTACCAAGTCAAGGTTCATGTCCAACCATATCCATAAAACAACTAAGAAACATAGTTTACATCTTCACATGCCATAACGTCTGGCATGTCTAACAATTCCTTGGCACCATGTGGCAAGTGTTGGCATCCCTTGCATTCCTTGGCATGCTTTAGCACTCCCTAGCACACCATACCACTCCTTGACATTCCTCATCACTCTTGCATGCCTTGGAACTACTTAGCATATAACTTTGTCACTCCCTCCTTAGAACATTTGGAACTCGGTGACACTCCCTATCACACAATCTTATTCATTAGTTTTCATGCATTTTGAAGTAGTTGTCCCTTGTGTTTCCGTCGCACTCTCTGTCACGCATTGGAACACCGTGGAACTTGGCATATCTTGGCATGTCGCCCTTGCACTCTAGCTT
Organism: Pinus taeda; assembly: GCA_000404065.3. NCBI lineage: Eukaryota > Viridiplantae > Streptophyta > Pinopsida > Pinales > Pinaceae > Pinus > Pinus taeda. The sequence continues at coordinate 130,430 of APFE031112649.1, forward strand.
TCCTTAGCATTACTTAGCATACCTTGTCACACCCTCCTTAACACATCTAGAACTCACTGATACTCCTTGTCACACACTCTTATTCATTCATTTCCATGCATTTGAAACTAGTGCTCCCTTGTGTTTCTTTGACACTCCATAGCACACCCTGGCATGCATTGGCATACCCTAACACTTGACACATCTTGGCATGTTTACTTGGCCTCTAACATGACTTAACACTCCTATCATACCTTATGACTCCCTCTTTAGCAAACCTGGAACTCACTGACACTTCTTATCACAAACTCTTAATCATTCATTTGCATGCATTATTTTCACATATTTCTCCCTTGTGTTTCCCTAACACTACTTAACACTTCCTAGCATGTGTTGGCACACCTTGGCACCTGGCACATCTTGTCCACATGTCACTCTGGCATGCTAACATGACTTAGTGCTACCTAGAATACCATGTCACACACTCTTATTCATTCATTTCCATGCATTTTGACCTAGTTCTCCCTTGCATTTCCTTGGTACTCCCTAATACTCAAGACACATTGTCACACCTTGGTACGCTTCTGTAGCACTCTAGCATGCCTTGGAACTATCTAGATTATATTGTCACTACCTCCTTAGCACACCTGGAACTCATTAACACTTCATTTCCATCAATTTGAAACTAGTGCTCCCTTGTGTTTACTTGACACCCTACCCTAACAATCCCTGGAATGTGTTCACCCCACACCCTCACACTTGGCACATCTTGGTAGGCCTTAGCACTTGGCATGTCTTGGCATGCCTAACATGCCTTGGAACTATCTATCACATGTTATTACTTCCTAGCATTCCTTGGTGCACCTTGGCACTCCATAGCTTCCATGCCCTCATAGATAACCCTACTTTGCTTGCAGTTTGGGAACCCAACCACGGAACTGGAAAAGCAATGTTGTGCCCAACCCAAAGTTTCCCTTTGTTTGAAACTTCTTTGTTTAGCCGCTTATCACAATCATATGCTTGCCTTCTAAAAGTCCTATTATGAACTTCTCCTTGCACATTTCATCCTTGGGACACCTATAATATGCTAACATTCATTGGAATGCACTTATTCATTCATTTCCATGCTTTTTGACCTATTTCTCCCACATGATGACCTTGTCGAAAAGTGTAACTAGGTTTGTTATTCATAATGACATGTAATTGTGATTTATGTAATAAATGTAAGGAATAAAATAAAATTATTTTTGTAATTCTTGAATCATGGGTTTCATGATCAAGGAATTTTATTTTTAGTTAAAGCTCCCATTGTGAGCTATTAAGTTTGGTCATCATGTCATAAAATTCATAGAGTCAATGTCAAAGATTGAAGACCCATTTTGGGCATGTAATCCATTGTAAAACAAACTTTATTAGCCCTCGAAGACCTTGTCATAAACTCTTCTTGATGTCGGCCTAACAATGCTTCTAGAATGTTAAGTTAGCTTACCTATATCACAAGTCAACTTATTTTGATGGACGAAACACTATATATAGGGAAACTCAATCTCCATTTGTGGACCATAAAATTTAGTTAAGTCTAGAATAAGAAGTGTGAAGATAACCAACAAGGAGAAGGAAATGAAGAGTGAATATTTTGGTGTTGTTTATGGGTCTGCTTTAGGGATAATACCTCCACATGTGTGAAGGAAGGAAGAACTATCTATTGCAGAAAGGGTCGAAGGTCTTGTCATTGTCCAAGAAGTCGAATCAAGGAAGAAGATAAACAAGGTTATAATGAAAATTATAATAAGAGATCATACCATCCAAACAAAGAATATCAAGGTTCAAAAGGTTGGTCAACCACATGTCCTAGGGTTTCCACATGAGGGCTCAGAACTACATATCTGATCCAGGGAACTGAAATTTGAACGCTAACCGAGTTATTGAAGGAAGAAGCTTGATCATCATTGACTCAAGGAAAAATAAGGAATTTTAATCAAGGAGGCTTGTGACTTGGCCTTGGAGAGTTCATTGAGTCAAGGGTCTAAGTTATGGTCTTCATATTCATCAATTGAATTTTCTATAAGAAGAAGAATTCGTTTGGGTTTCCTCTCATGTTGGAGAGGATTTGGCCATGGCTGATCACCTATTCTTTATGTCTCTTGTATATTCATTGTTTATGCATTAGAAATTGTTTGATGAAGAATAAAACTACAATAATATAAGTAAAGAGAATATCCTAATCTTAAGAAGTAAAAAACATTCACAAGTAGTTATCATAAGAATATAAATCACCTAATTACTACGCCCTATATTTCTCAATAGCCTTGGCACTCCCGAACACTCCTCAGTACGCATTGACACTATCTAACATGTGTTAACCTTCCTTTTCATTCCTTGGCCTTCCATGACACTCCTTAGCTATCATGCCCTCTCAACTACCCTTACTTTTTTTGGTACTTGGGAACCCAACAAATTCCTCCCTCAACTACAACAACATGACCAAGTTATGATTACTACAAATAGAATATGACTTGTTCACCTAATAATTGGCTATAAATCATCTTAGGCTACTCATGTCCAACTTCAACCTATCCCACTCAACAAGTTATAAGTTAGCAAGTCAAGGCTCATGTCTAAGCGAGGCCATAAAGTAACTAAGAAACATAGTTTACAACTTGACATGCCATAACACCTTACATGTCTAAACATCCCTTGTGTTTCCATGACACTCCCTAATGCTCCATAGCACACATTGACACACCCTATCACCTGACACATGTTTGCATGCCACCCTGACACTCTAGCATTCCTTGGAACTACCTAGCATACCATGCACTCCGTCCTTAGCAAAACTAAAGCTCATTGACACTCCATGTCACATAGCCTTATTCATTCATTTCCATGAATTTGAAACTAGTTCTCCCTTGTGTTTTCCTAACACTCCCTGTCATGCATTAGCACACCCTGGCTCGTGTCACATATTGGCTCTCCCTATGTTTTAGCACACCCTACATTCCTTGGCATGCTTTGGCTCTCCCAAGCACACCTTAGCACTCCCTAACACACCCTAGCGCTCTAACATACCTTGACTCTGCCTAGCATATAACCTTGTCACTTCCTCCTTAACACACTTGGGACTCACTGCCACTCCCTATCACATGCTCTTATTCATTCATTTCCATGCATTTTGAACTAGTTATCCCTTGTGTTTTAGTGGTACTCCCTAACACTACCTAACATGATACTGGTAAGACCTCTAGAGACACCTATAATACATACTTCCCATTTGATTCAAAATAAAGTTTTGGTTTTTTCTACTTTCTTTGCATACGTTCCCTTCAACAACATCCTCACAAGAGAAAGCAGGCTTGAATATTACAACAAAAAAATGGGGCACACCATCTTCTTACAGGACTTCAAGGGAAGGGTATTGAAAATAACCATTTCATCTCCTATAGAATTTACAGTCTTCTCAACACATAAATTAAATGAAAAACTGATAAATTGACCCAAAGATAGATCTCATCGTTTAAGGCCAAACCCAAATAGAAAGAATCACACCATGGATTAATCATTGTCATTGAGTTTTGGTAAAATCAAGGACCTCCTTTCAAGATTGTGACCTTTTTTTAGCATTCTCAAATGGAAGATCTAAAACCAACATTAAAGAGGGGAGATTCACACCTTGGCCTTTGAATCCTTTTCCGAAGATGAATATATCTAATGGACTAGCTTAGATTTGTTAAGTCTTGGATTTGTATAGTACCCAAACAATGATTTTGAGGCAAACTCCCTACCCACAACTAAAATTTAGTCCTATTTGACGAGATAACTTGAAAAATCCACCTAGAAAGAGACGTTTTCACTTCCTTTTAATTAATTTACAACAAACCTCAACGCGTATCCTTTATTATTTTCCTCTTCCATTCTCCAACAAAAAAACATTAATGTTATATCATAAGAACTTTATATAGTTAAGCATTGTGATCATTTTCCTCAGCTCGTGGGGTAACTTTACAACTCAACCCATGGAAGTGGACCTAAGTTGATGGCACAACCCATCACACCCTAAAATGGTTCTAGTTGTCTCCTCCAAAATATGGCATAACACACCTTATGCTTCCAAATGGTTAAGTCATCTCTAATTTGTGGCGTTTTTGCCTTCATGTAACAAATTCTAGCTAGTGCTCATTAAACACAATGCACTAACTCCACTAACACACACCAAAAGCCCAAGATACCATTTAGACGTTGCATGCACCCAAGTTCTTTGACTACACCACCATAAAATGCACCTTCAATTTTAGATATCCAAAAATAGTAATCTCTAACCCAATATGGCCTATTTTTTGGATTTGTATAATTTTCTCCTTATGAGATGCTTGCATGTCCTTGGCACTCCATGACAAATCTACTCCAATGATCACCTTCCAAGTTCCAAAACCTCCTTTTGGAACATGACATAACCATCTATATATGTTGCAACAACATTGCCAACTAATTTAGTGGGTGACACATGTATTTCACATTTTTTCTTCATCTTTCAAAGTGGTTGTGCCAAGGAGAGGGTATCAACATTTATCAAAGAATGTTCACTTAGTACTAGTACGAAGTTTCCTTCATGAAACTCATCAAATGTCTTAATTTTAATTCACAACTATTCTACATTTTCAACCATTGGTAGAGTCTTCCTAGACATGCACTCTTGCCTCAAGTATAACATAACACTAGCATCCCAAATGTGCATACTCGTTCCATGTATTAATGCCTTGCTGAAATTGTATTATCAAACTGCTTAAAATGAAATGTTCACATCTTAAGGCAAAAACCTATTTTTCTTATGATAACATAAAATATGCGAGTGACTAGGAGAGGACTCCATTTTCTCAAGATGAAAACAAAGGGTCTTAATGATGAGCCTTGGTATTGCAACAAGAAGGTTGCAACTCCCAAGGCTACCTACTTAAATTAACAACATGGGGTTCGTACAAACTTAAGAGGTATCACCACTATATGTGAAGCATATGATGTGTCCTTCCTTTGCCATCATGATGTAATGGAGTGAATTTACTGAAGTCAAATCCTAAACTAATTACAGAAAATGAAATGTTTGAAATGGAACCTTAACCTATTGCAAGAAAGAAAGTACAAGGAAAGAAACCTATTATAATTACATAAATTTCATGAACTGAATGTAAAAGAAACCTAGCTTAACCCTATTTATCACATGTGACAATTTAAATTAACTTAGCATTAAATATGATCTGGAGAGTACTCATTGTTGTGTGCATGTGTAAATATAAAAGAACTCATTTTTTAAATCTTTTTGCGTTCTAATTGCAAATGCTAATCTTTCCTTGATCTTTGGCAGGGGAGAAAGGTCTGGAGCAAGAGGGGTATAATGATTTTGATGGCTTGTAGGTCAAGTAGGGGCCTAATTCTAGTGTCAATGATGATTTTTCTCAATTCGGGCTCAAAATGGGCTGCTACAAGGTTTCCTATAGGATGTACTAGTTCTCTTATAACATCTCCTAGTTCTCCCACATGATCCCATGATTTACTACAGGACGTTAAAAATTTACTATACGAAATTACAATTCATCAAATAAACAAGAAAATCAAATCCAAATTGTATGGGATTTTTTTTTTTTTGACTAGGATGTCTTAGGTCCCCATTCCAAGTGGAATCACTCAAAAAGACCTTTGTTAACCCATGCTAAGAAATAACACAAAATTACTTGTCAAAAATCTAGAAATTTGAGAAATAGTGACCTAGTAAATCTATAAAATGCCTAACCTAATCAAGTCAAAATGTAGTGGCGTACATTTTTTATGAACTAGAATTTTTTTGTGATCTAATTCAAGTGGAACCAACTCAATTGAAGTTCATTAGCAGGCTCTAAAAAATAGCAAAAATTTATTGTTCTTTGCCACAAAGGAGTTCTACAAATCTAGGTTTTCGAATAAGAAAGCTAATACAAGTAGCTCAATGATTACTATGACCTTCCAAAGATTTTCCAAGGATGAAATGATTTTTTTTATCCTACAAAAGAACTTACATAAACTATTTAACCCAATTGTACAACAAGAAATCATTATTACTAAATGGAGAAATATAAAGAAATAAAAACAAGTGATGCATGTGAATAAGAAGTGAAAAGAAGGAACGAAAATGATACAAAAGGGCTCTAAGGCTCCTGGGGAAGTTAATCCCAAGGAAACTACGATACTTATGGAGAAGAAAAAGATTTAGAAGTTGAACATGACAACAATCTTCATTATTTTCATCAATACAATTACATCCCTGCAAGAAAATACAATGGAGCTGCCGAAATACGAGTTCTCTCCACAAGAACTAATGAAAATCTATCCCTAGAGGAAAATTTGATTTGGTACTTATACAAAATGATTAGGAATCACTCCCCATGAATGGAGGAATCTTTCCCAACCAAAATCCCTTGATTAGCAGATTTGGTTCTAAATACTAGGAATCTACATTAAATGGCAAGGAACACATTCCTAAATTTTCTCAATCATTGGAGTTCCACAATCTGTACCATAATTCCATAATATCTTGTTGATTTATTATTTAATAGTAATTCTCCTATAGTAGGGATTAAGTCCCTAAATTATCTCCTCCTCCAAATCTTTATAATTTGCGCACTATTCTCATAATATTCAACAAAAATAAGTAATATTAGGCACAAATATGCAATTATTCATAAACATTGATAATGAATATATTAAAGTTAAAAATACATTATCTAATGCAAAAAGAGAGGTTTAATATGGTGAAATATGGTTATATGAGCCTTACTTTATGCTTAATTTAGAGGCATGGGCCTTAATTTATGTCTATTTTAGAGGTCCATCATACCCCCCCGCTAAAAGTGTTGCTCATCCTCTGAGCAACTTAGTGACATAATTGTGCTTCAGTGATGGCCCTGGTGGCCTCTCTCTTGTGCATTAAGAATTTTGGATATAATTTCTGCAAGGACAAGCCCAAGAACATATTTGTGTAAAGAAAACTCATTGTTTCTCGAAAACATTAGGTTTCTTTCGTCCCCTTATTCAAGATGGGTTCTAGAATATTTTTTAGTTTGTCAAGGTCATCCACATCCTTATCAACCTTCTCCTACCTTGTTCCACCATTTGGAAACCAACAATGTAAACTTTGAAATGGGAACTATAAACTTAAAACGGGAACTTTGGCAAAAAAACCTGGAAAAAAACATCAAAAACAATGCGAAAAATGAAAATTGTGTATACTGGAATGATACTTTTTTTTTAGGGTCAATTTTGAACATGTTTTAAAAATGGCAGTGAAAGCGATTTTTTCATGCAAAAATTATGCAAAAAACACCCTAAAAAAAAAAAGTGTTGATATAGGAACGTTGTTTCTTTTTTTAGGGTCAATTTTCAACATTTAAAAAAAATTCCAGTAAAACAAAATTTTTATGTGCAAAAAATAGTTGTTTTTGAGGAGAAAAACGCACTAATGTTTTTGGTAGAATAACATTTTTATTTTCTAAGTATAATTTCAACATGTTTTAGTAATGACGATAAAGATAAAATAATGGGATTTGAAACACATTAAAATTCTAATTGTTTTCAACCCTGACATTAAAGATATAAAAAAAATTGGAAAATTTTCAACCATAAAATTAAAAAAAAAACCATGACATTATGAACAAATTACATGACTAAATTAATCAAAATTTCATTATTTGTATATTGAATGAAACATACATTACATCACTAATTTATTGTTGCATTGTAGATATTCTAAACAATAAAAATCATCATAATTAAAACATATAGTCCAATGACATAAAAGTGACTCAACTTCTGATTTAACAGCATATGGAAATCAAATTTTTTATTTCAAGATACCATGCAAACATCAGTTATATAAACTGTCTTAGACAATTATTCAAAATCACTCATATTTTCTTGCACACCATCAGAATTCACAACTTCAAATGAATGACTAGATGCAGATGAATATGAATATGTTCCATATTCTTCTCTTTCATCAACCAATGCCCCATCTGAGTCAACATGCATGCCCACCATTTCAGGTTTCAAACTTCTTCTGGATCTATGACTAGTTTTAGTAGACTCCCATCTCAACACTATTCCTTCTAGTAACAACCTTTTTAGAATCCCTATCATCTTGAAGTGAAGAGTTCCTCTCTTTGTTAAATTGAAGTCATAAACAAGTATGTCACCATCCTCCAATTTTAAGATGTCTATGCGGCAATGATTTACATTTGTACCCTTTCTTTTTCTCTTTTCGCTGATTTTTTATCAACTACCATCTCTGCCTTATACACACCATTTAATTGGTGTGTATTTGTGGTATACCAATTTACTTCAACACCTATAACAACATCATTTTTTGTAAAGACCTTTATAACCTTAGTAACCCATAATGGATAGCCATTGGGATCTCCATCTTCTAGCACTGCGATCATGCAACCCTCATTAATATCCTATATTGAACCCCTGTAAAGGTCTTCCATGGCTTCATGTTGTGCACGAGATACTCTGGAACCAATATACATCTCTCTTTCCTTTGCCCATGAATAATTAATAATACCTTGAGATTGTTTATTTTCAAGAATGTTTCTTTCCTCGTGTTCATTTGACACATTTTTGTGGCCATATAAATGTACTTTTCAAAGGTATATCTTCATTTGTTGTTCTTGAAATCCTATCACTTTGATTATTTAAAAATGACTCCCACCAAACTGAATCAAAAATACCAAAGTACTCATATGTATATCTAATACATTTTTTAATTTCATCCAGGCAATCAAAATAATTCATGTCTCTATTTTGTCTGCGTACATTATGAACTTCAACAACTGATTGTAATAACAATATATTTGATGCAAATATTGGATGATTCAGAATGAACTTCAAAAATTCCAAACCTGATGACGATGCCCATTCTGCAGTAGTTGAATAATTCTTGCACCATATTAGTGTTTTCCCATCAATTTTTTTGATACGAAATTGATGTTGGAATCTAATGTTATTAAGTTGTTCAATGCATTTCTCCTCCCCATGCGATCCTAGAATAAACCTTTGCATGTCAACAATTTCTTCCAACACATCAAAAGTAGGCTCTAACATGTATGATTTCTTAATACATTCAATTAAAGATGGCAAGCTCCCAACTTCCTTCGCCCTCAATGTGATTGAAAAATGATTGAACATCAGATCAATATGGTCATGAGTGTTCCTAACAAGAAGGAAGCTAACCTTTACCTTCTAAAAAATTCTCAGTTCAACAAGCATGTATAGATATCCAAAAACAACCTGATTTTTGTTTTCATGGAAAGTGTTGTCCAATTGTAGATACAAAACTTCAGGGAGATTACCAAACCAATGAGAAAGCACATCATGAATTATGGTTATTGTCAGATTTGCATCATTACGAATATTTGGACTATGAAGTACATCCTTGACATCATTTTCCCATTGAAGACAATACCACCGACCAAGTGATACTGAATAAAATTTTCCTACTATAAATTTTTGGGTGTGTGAACAAAATGTGGTAAAATTCTTTTCTTCTAGTCCATACCATCAATTATCAAACCCAAATATTTATTCATATTATCATAACACTTCTTTCGATGCTTGTACAAATTTTCCCTTTCACTTGTTTGTTTTTTGTATGCTCTTGAATTTCTTTGATAATGGAATGTACACAACATAAAAGAAAGTCATTAAGAAATACTTTTTCATAGTTGATGACTATACGATTATAAAAGTTAAATTTATGAATTCTTACCTCTTTTTGACCCTTCACATTTATCCCTTTTTGATTTAAGAGAAGCACATGTACTGCGAATCCCCATCTTTTTCTTCTTAGGAATACGGACATTGTTGAATTCTTTCTTCCATACCTTAATGAAATACTGATATGTAATAAATCGACCATGTCCCTCAGCACCTTCTTGATATTATTTTCATAAATTGTAGATTTCTCGTCTTGAAAACTTATCTGGAATATGTATTGTCTCTCTATTTGGCACACACTCTCCATGCCTTGAAAAGATATATTTCATCCATGACATTGAAGTATTTGATAATGGCCCAAACTATTGAAGATAGCAATAAGAAATGATAAGAATAGAATCCAAAAATTCCAATTTTAATTTTTCCTTGAATTAAAATTGTGAATTAAAATCGAATTTAGTCTCACTAGCTACTTGGAAATACTTAATTAATTCATTATGAATTAATTAGATGGAGAAATTCAAGTTAGAAGCCTTTTTGAATTCATGCAAAAGTTATCCCTTAAATTAAGGAGATTATCCCTTAATTAAGGAGATAAGACTGAGTTATATTTGAGCTGAAATTAGTTAGCTCAGTTTATTGAGTTAAGTCTAGTTAAATTAGTTCCAAACTATTTGATGAACTAATTGTGAGTTATTAGTGAGTTGATGAATGCATGCACTCAACCAATTTACTACAGATAACTGAAGATTCCCTCATCAGAAACTCATGCATGTCTAATATGAGAAAGACCGAGTTGAGATTAAAGGCAAGGACAGTGTACTATTAGTTGCATATGTTTTCGTATAAAGGAAACTAACGCATGCAGTCAAGGCAAGGTTCCTTGAGGATTGTGCAGTTCTAACACTATGTGAAAGCAATGTGTGAGAGAAATGTTCGACAGGGTGGAGGAGAATCATCCACTAGGAACAACGTAAGGAAATAGGAGCTTGGAGGGCAGAGAGGAAGGCTTGTGAGACGCCAAGATTTCTTGTGAGCATCTGTGAGGATTGTACTAAGATATGGCTAGCTGTGAGAGGTAAGGCTTTGAATAATTCCTATGTATTTCCACCTTGTATGATAATACAGATAGTGGGGTTTTTCAGCTGAGTTTTTCCCCGTAGTATTTTCATGCATTTCATGTGCATTGGTTCTTCTTCTTCTGGTTATATGTGTTCAGCTTGATCTATCTCAATCTTTAAGCTTCCATAAATTGATAGTAGAAGTAGATTATAGTATTTTTCTTTGGTTATATTGCATTATCGGGTTAATCTATAGTCAGATTTTCTACATGATCTTAGAGGTAAATTTGTAGAGAATTTGCAAATTTTTTACATGGTATCAAAGCCAAGCTTATCAAAGCCAAGTTTATTGGAGTTGTGAATAGTATACCGAGAAGAGAATTCAAAGTTTGAAGTTTGGGGTTGCAGGTGCAAATTGAATTCATATCATACTTCAATTGAGATGGGACATTATGCGACTAATTGCTAATCGAAGAAGTCCAAGAAGGGATCCTCAGAAGGATTGGAAGGTGAGGCTTTAGCCTCTCAGTTTGAAATGGAATTTACCCTCATCACATGCATGGTGTTATTGATGATGGGTTGTGTTTGGTATCTTGATAGTGGATCCTCATTCCACATGACCGACAATAAAATTTTATTCAGTACCTTGGAGAAGAAAGACCTCAATATGCGCATAGAGATGGGTGACAATGAAAGGTATAGTGTTTTAGGAGTGGACATGGTTGATTTTCAAAGGGAGCATGGAGCTCATATCACCTTGAAATATGTGAAATATGTGTATGGACTGAAGAATAACTTGGCATTAGTCACAATGTTGGAGGAAAAAGTCTATGATGCTGTCTTCAGTAAAGGAAACATATTCCTTAGACACATCACCATGAGACAGGTGAAACAAATTGTCTCACGAGTTAAGAGCGTGTATTCTCTTGAGGTTCAAGATGCATGCAAAGCCTTGAGGAGAAAGGGAAATGTTAGAGACTTGGTGGTTGAGAGGGAGAGTAAATTACCTCTCAACATGCAGCCCCAGAAGAAGTCTCAAACAATTATGGAGGAGCCACAATTGGAGAAGCAGAGAGAATATGAAGTGAAGAGATCCACTCATGGAGATACCTCCATTAGGGGGGAATTTCAATCCACATGGGAAGAGGGATCACATGCAGCCATACCTCTAGGTGTGAGGTGGGACTGTGTGAGTGATAGTCTCAAGAAGGTTGAAATTGGGCAGGGTCCATTGAGAGGTTTTATCTCATGGATTGTACCTTGCTACAGGAACCCAAAGTACATAGTAGCGGAAAGAATCAATGGGATTGATGCAGTCAGAGATCAAATAGACAGAGGCTAGAGCAATTAGATACTGAAGAGCACAGAGAAGGATTGACAACAATGCATTAAGGTAGAGTCAGGGGAAGCAAAAAGTTTTCAATTGGCAAAGGCAATAGTAGTCGGAGACTTTGATGACAGATGCATCACACTGATTCACATTGGATGCTTTTTTGTTATTGTTTTTGAAGTTGCTGGAGCAACAACACTAGAGAGAAGTATGCCTGCATAACATTCCAAAGGTTCACGATCGGGATCGAGTTGAATTCCTTTTTTGTTTGAGAGGGGGCGTTTAAAATAGCAACAAGAAATGATAAAAATAGAATCTGAAAATTCCAAATTTAATTTGTTCTTGAATTAAACTTTTGAATTAAAATCGAATTTAGTCTCACCAGCTGCTTGGAAATAATTAATTAATTCATTATGGATTAATTAGTTGGAGAAATTCAAGTTAGAAGTCCATTTGAAGTCATGCAACAATTATCCCTTAAAGTAAGGAGATTATCCCATAATTAAGGAGATAAGATTGAGTTATATTTGATTTGTAATTAGTTAGCTCAGTTTACTTAGTTAAGTCTAGTTAAATTAGTTCCAAACTATTTGAGGAACTAATTGTGAGTTATCAGTAAATTGATACATGCATGTACTCAACCAGTGTACTCTAGATAACTGAAGATTCTCTCATCACAAGCTCATGCATGTCTATTCTAAGAAAGACCCAGTTGAGATTAAAGACAAGGACAATGTACTATTAGTTGCATGTGTTTTCCTATAAAGGAAACTAGTGGATGTAGTCAAGGCAAGGTTCCTTGAGGATTACACAATTCTAACAGTGTGTTAGAGCAGTGTGTGAGAGTAATGTTCCATTGGGTGGAAGAGAATCATCCACTAGGAACAACGCAAGGAAATAAGAGCTTGGAGGGTAGAGAGGAAGGCTTGTGAGATGCCAGGATTACCTGTGAGCATTTGTGGGGATTGTATTGAAAGCTAGCTAGCTGTGAGAGCTAAGACTTTATATAATTCCTATGTATTTCCACCTTGTATGATAATATAGATAGTAGGGTTTTTTAGCTGAGGCTTTCCCCAAAGTATTTTCATGTGTTTCATGTGCTTTGATTCTTCTTCTTGTTATATATGTTTAGCTCAATCTTGCTCAATCTTTAAGCTTCCACAAATTGATAGTAGAAGTAGATTATGGTATTTTACTTTGGTTATAATGCATTATCGAGTTAATCTATAGTCAGATTTTCTACATGATCTTAGAGATAGATTTGTAGAATTTCTACACAAAATGTCATTTATGACATACTTCTGAATAAAATGTGGGATCCTTTTTCAAATTTTCTTGGATTCTTAAGAGAAGAAAATTACCCATCGAATGAAAATTTTTGAAATCCTTCCAACAAATAAATAAAGACCCAATATGATAATCATAACTTGGCAATGTAGATTGCATGCACCCAACTAAATATGAATTTTGCATGCTTTTATTGATTAACAAATATCTCTTCCTTTTCTCTAATGTAAAATTTAAATCCATATGTTTCAATCAATCTTTTTGACAACATTCACTTGAAATGAGAGCGCTGATAGAAATTTTTCTCATCAGATATTGTCCTCTACCCCTTGTATAATTAAAACATCTTGGATTGATACGAAAAGGTCTTCTCCTACTCCTCGATACAATATTTCCTGGCAACATCTCCATCATTGGATCATCATTTGTATAAGAATTTTCATTATCATTCTAAGGAATTCTATCCTCATTATGATCATATGTGCTTTCAAAATACTAACTTGGAGGATATTCTTCATCTTCCCCTTCTTCAATGCTACTATCATAGTCCTTAGAATTAGGACTAAATGGAAACTTTGACTCGATGTTTATTGGATATTCTTCCTCATGTGCATTGTGAATTTTCCTCTCTTACTCCATAGGATTAGGACTACATAAAAAATGTGATTGTTTACTTACTGAAAATTATCAATCCCGTCTGTTGTCACTACTACTCTCATATTCCTTAGGATTAGGAATAATTTCTTCATCCTATCCTTCATCACTATTGCTATGATAGTCCTTAGGATTAGGACTAAGTGGACACCATGACACTCCATTCTTTTGAAATTCTTCATCATGCTCTTCATCACTTCTTCTCTCATATTCCATAGGATTAGAACTAAGTGGACACTGTGACACTCCATTCTTTTGAAATTCTTCATCATGCTCTTTATCATTGTTGCTCTCATAGTCCATAAGATTAGAACTAAGTGAACATCGTGACACATTATTTTGAAATTTTTCATCATGCTCTTCATCACTGCCTCTCTCATAGTCCATAGGATTAGGACTAAGTGGACACCGTGACACTCCATTCGTTTGAAATTCTTCATCATGCTATTCATCACTGTTTCTCTCATAATCCATAGGATTAGGATTAAGTGGAAACTGTGACTCTTTATTTATTTGAAAATTTTCATCCTGTCTTTCATCAGTACTACTCTCATAGTCCTTAGGATTAGGACTAAGTGGATGAATTGACTTTCTATTCATATTGGAAGAATTTTAGTTATATTCATCTATATGAATGGAGTTGTTACAAGACGAAGATGTTCATGATTCATAAAGGGAAACTTCAGTCTCAGAAGAATCAATACCTTTCAAATAGAAGAGGTTGAATGATACAAATACAGACTCTCCTAATGATAACACATAGCTTAAAGAATGAAAATTTCCCTCCAAAAAATTTTCTCCAAAATTTTTCCCTCCAAAAATTTCGTTTGATGTATTTCCCTCCATTATTTTCTTCTACAATTTATTGAAAATTTTTAACTAACATTTTCTTATGAAATAAATCTTTTAAATTAAAATTGTAAATGAAATCTTTTACCTAAATTAATTTATTACTTAAACTATATAATATTTACTAGACAAATGATTTTTTTTTTAAGTTTTATTATACCTTCTAAAACAAATTAATCCCACATTCATCGTGCTATAAAAAAAATTCTGTAATGTTCGCTTTATCATAGTTTCCTATATCTCCATAATAATATTTACATGTTAAAATTTATAAAAAAAATTAATCCCACATTAATCGTATGGTAAAACAATTCCTTAATTTCCCCTATATAATAAATTTCATTATCACTATTCATCACATCACATCAAGGTTTTCCAAGGTTCGTTAAAAGACTTGGAGTGAATTTGTGGAGTAACTACATTGCTATCAACAACATATTCAAGGGAGGATTCTCGCACTTGAAAGGTTAGTTAATATTTCTGTTGTGCAAATTTTAAAATTAAATAAGTTTAAATGAATATTTTTTTTTTAGAAATTTAAATTTTTTATGGGACATATTTACCCACTACGTTCGTAGTCGGCATGGTGGGCCCGATCATGCTCCTGGTAGCCCAACAAGACCATGGATGAGAGGCGGGGGGTCTAGGCACCAACCCCCCGGCCCCACCCTGACGACCCAATGATCTGCCACGGTAGTGGACCGTTGGGCCGCCAAGGTGGGGTGGGGTGCCTGGAGGGACTGGGGGTGTGGAGGGGGCTAGTTGTTGGGATGCCAGGTTGGAGTAGGGGGGCTGGGCCCAATTTCCGGTCCGAGTGGCCGACCGATTTCTAGGGTGGGGTGGCAGGGCACTATATTTTTTAAATTTCTTATTTTTTAAATTTTTTTAAATTGTTATGCTTTACGAAATTAATTATCATTTATCATTTTTTTGTTAATTTAAGCTATTGCTTTTTGTAATTTACTGATTTATATATGTGTCTTTTTTCAGGAAAATGGTATCAAAGAAGATTTCTATGAATCTTTCTGGACCAAAGAATGTTAAAGGTGGATCTTCAAAAAAAGTTGTTGATCAAACCAAACTTGAGTTGTTAGCTACAAATCTTTCAAGTGCCTCAAACTATAAGAATATGATTTCATACTGGAAAAATCAAAAGAAGTGAAACTTCCAACAAATGTATGGTATGTAAAAGAAATAGAAAGCAAAGATGTCTAGATATATCTATGTGTTGATATACGTAACGATAATGGAATTTATGAGGTGTTGGAAAAGTTCATAGACATGTGTTCAGTAACGGACAATGAAGCTTACATACTTACAAAATCGTGGGGCAAAACATGAAAGGATTAAATATCAGTTATTATATTCATTTTATGACATGAGAGAGATATCTACAAAGTTGTGTAAACAAATCATAAATAAAATGACACAAAATATCGTAAGTATTGTTATTTATATTTGTGTCTTGCGTTATTATAACTATCCCATTATATTTTTATAACTTTGTTTTTACTGACATATGATATTTTGTTTGGTAGAATTTTGTTGAAAGTGTTTCAATTATGTTGGGAGTCATTCATTTCATAGAGCATGATATTATGAAAGTTACCAGTAATTTCTACTCAGTGTCAGAAGAAGATATGGCAAAGAAGGAAAAGGTTGTAATTCATGATGCTACAAAATTACATCCAAGGAATCAGAAAAAAATGCCTGTGTTAGATAAATCTAGCAAAGGTAGACAGGTTACTTTTGAATATGAGGAAGTTGAAACTAACACTGAAGAATATGTTGTCGTGACTAAGGATGACATTGGAACTGATGTTAGAAAGCAGAAAAACGATAAAAGACCAAAAGTAACAATGCCCAAGAATGAATATGTTCTAGTTAATGATGAGAATGTTATGAGGAAGAAAGCTAAAGTTGAACATTATCAAGTAGTCATTACCAACAATGAAGATCCTAGTGAAAATTCAAAATAAAGCAAAGAAATCATTGCATTAGAAGTTTATTTAGAGAATGGCATTATTAAAACAAAACAAAATACCATTAGAGAGAATTTGACAAAGAGAAACTTATCTGAGGGTGTTCGTACATTTCAACTTAATGTGAGACCAATCTATAAGACAAGTGAAGGACAATGTAAATATCAAATCAAAAAGCCACACCACTTGCATGTTCACAACTTGAAGACATTTATGAGGTACAATCCATATGCTCATGTGGTTAATTATGTGCTTCTTATTGATCCAGTTCAATTTCCCAACAAAGAAGCATTTGATAAGTCAAAATGTTTTGAATACAATTATTATGTGCTTGGGGGGAACCATTATGTAGAAGATCAAAGACAATTGATGGAGGAATATCCCAATAACCTACCCTTTGAAACAATGAAATGTATCATTTATGTTGGTTTATCAAATACAAAAGAAAAGTTAGTGGCATGGATCATAATTTAGATAATGAATATAGGATGTCTATGACTTTCATCTAAAGGGTTAGATTTATTCATAGTGAATTTGGAGATAAATGTGGTGGGGATAATATAAATGTTACTGTAGATTTCCAAAAGGAATGTTGTATGGAAATAGGCTATCAAATTGAGGAGAAAATAAATTCAAAGGGTGACAGAGTAAATATTGATTTATTCAGAGGTATTGATAACATTTTCCAATTGGAATTTATAAGTGGAGAGATATCGAAATTGATTAATGATATTTTTAGCATGAGAGAGAATATTGACATTAAAAACCAGAAGGCCAAAAGGTCTAAACCATTGATATGTATCAACAGTAAATCAAGTCCTCAAATGAAGCAACTTCCAGAAGATATGACTATCACACCTTGGAGAGAATTGGAAGTAGTGAAGGATGAAAAACTTGTGAAAGCAATATTATCTCATGTGAGGTTAGGGGAATTATCATTGTAGGAAATGTCTGAGGAATTTCAAAAGTAAGTTTGTTGAATTATTTTTACTTATTTCTAGATTATGATTTTCTTTTAAATATAACATAATGTTCTTGGCAGTATTTGTTATACAGATCATTATATTAACCTTTTTTTTCTTTATCTATGCAGTCAAAAAGTTTACATGAAATACAAAAACAAATGGTAAATTGTTGAATGAATATAATTGGGATGATGTTGTATGCAACTATCGATATTCAAGTTCTACATCAAAATTAATTTTTATTTTATTTTTTATTTGTTTTATCTTGCATTTAAAAAGGTATGTTGATTTATGCATTCATTTTTATTCATCTGTATACTATTTTTATTTTATAGCTTATACATATATTTGTTTCTTTTATTAAAGATGAGGAAGGATTCAAATGGAGCACTAGATAGTTTCAGAACCTTTATTGAAAAAATTAAGATCGGAAGACTCAAGAAGCAAAGTCTTAGGAATGTTGAACTTGATCAAACTCTTACTCATTTCATTTGGAATGAGCTTTACACTATCCAATATCAAGTAATACAAGGGGGCTGTGGAGACATTTCTAAACTCATACCTAAAATGAATTATGCCCTAGTTATTGCAAATATATTCCCCATGGATTGAATATCCGAAACATTGACTATGATAGTGGCCCTTATACTTATTAAGCTCTTAGTAATGTGGTTGCGGGATTTCTAGAAGTCACATCATCACCATTATGGAGATTTGTGACATTTCATTCAGACATACAATTGGTAATGTTAATGTCAAGCTTCAAGGGGAAAACAACTTCAAGGATACAACTTACATGGTAAGATGTTGAAAATTTATATTTGATTAATGTTAAAAAATTCATTTATGTACAAGTTAATTGAACTTTTACTATTTCAAGTTACAAGAAAAATTCAAATCTTTCTAACCATGAAGATCAACCATTTATAAATGATTATGAGTTCATCCATATTTATAGTTGGGCAAAATATGATAGCTATATGCCTATGATTTTTAATCGGGTAGATGGAAAGAGTCATAGCCAAGTGCTGAACTATAATGTTGTTGCGAGAAAATTAACATATCAAGACGAAGAAGAAAAAGGAGATATAATTAAAATTTATCAAAAACCACAGTTATTGATTAACTATTTTATAGACATATGTTAAAATGAAGGAGATTGGGTTCTGGATTTATTTTCTGGCTCATGTAAGTTTTATTATATGGAATTGAATTTTACTATATTCTTTCTTAATTTATATGTCATTTACTAATTTATTTCATTATTTCTTTTGTGCTTGATAATTAGGTAGAACACTAGCATGTTGCCTTCAAAAAGGAAGAAATTGCATTGCCATTGAAGAAGATCCAATAGAGTGCAATTTTATTCAACAAAGAATTAACACTCTTCAATTTCTTCCACATGAAATGCAAGAAATTGGGTTGAAGAAAGCGGACTTTAGTGAATCACATGTAGCAAAAAAGGAAAAGGAACCTCAACCACGAGTACATGAAATGATTGGAAAGACATACATTGGGAGATTCACAGACATCAAAGGTCCATTAGAAGAGAAAAATGAAGCAAAAAATATTATGGAAATTACGTGATATTGTTGATTAAATTTAAGCTATGCTTGGAAATCAAGCTCATTTTTTGTAACTATTAATTAGTTATACTTGTAATGTTTTGACTTTGACATTTTATGAGAAGAATAAGCATTTAATTAAAGTCGCTATGTGTTCAATATTTGTATTATGTGATTTTTGCATTAAATTTTATGTTAATCATTATTTCTTTGAAAAAATAGTGATTATTATTACTTTTTGACATGAAATTCATAAAAAAAACTATTATTTAACCATTTATAGTTAAAATTTTCCCATAAATTGTGATTTTGAAATGTCATTTTTAGTCAAAAATTACAAAAAATTATTAAAATGTGTAATTTTTTAGTTATATTCATGTTGAAAATGATTATTTTTATGTCAATTGTTAAAAATGATTGTTTTTTAGAGACAATTATTTCATTTTCATTGAAAAATTAATTAACGATGTATAAATATGTAGAATATCAAGACTTCAAAATGTCAATATTCTTTAAATATGAAAAACAATAAAAACCTCACTACAAAAAAAAAATAACAAGAAAATATGAAGAAGAAGACCACTTCAAAAATTGTTAAATTTAGAAAATAATTGTTTACATTTCATACATTAGAAAATTTAAAGCCAATAAATAGGTCTTTTAAAAAAAGGGCCTGATGGAGAATCGCCATTTTTTTAAATCAGCATGCAAATCACTAACATTCTAAACGTAATGTACATAAAAAAAATATTAAGGTGCCAAAAACTATGCTCTAAAAAGGTATTTGTGTTCTGCATTGTCCCTTTTCAAAATCAAGTCACTTTTTTGCTATTTCTACGAAACGAGTAACAATATCAGTTCTTGTTTCAAAGTTTACATTGTTAACCTCTGAAACCTTCAAAATGTCTTTAGATGAGAACTAGGACATCCTATAGTAATTCCTGTCAAAACTATAGGAAACCTTTTTGAGCATAAATGATAGTTTCAGTGTAGGACAGGCCCTCAACTTGACTCCCATGCCTTTCTCTCATTTATATAACATCTTTTAGGCCTTGGACAAAAGCTAGAAAGAGATTAGAGACCTCTTGGAAAGTCTCTTTTCATCACTGCAGTTTGCGTTATGTGTTGATGGTGGATGCATCATTTCCTTTTGTTGCCTTCTTCTTCTCTCTTATGCCCTAGATGGTTGCCTCATGGTCTTGGAGTTCTCTGTTTTGATTGGGTCTCTCTTAGGCACTGTCATTTTGGATTTTAGCACAAATTTTTCTTTCTTCCTTCTTATAGCAACATTCTGCCTTCCTGTAGTAGTCATTCCTTCTTCCTTTAGAGTTTTCTAACTATAAGGGAGCAATAAGAAATGATGTAGGCTTGTGAAAGTGGAAAGGATGCCTTGTTTGATTTTTCAAGAAATTGTCAATGTGAGATAGGGTTTGTTCTTGAAACTATGAAATGGGATGGATGAATGATGGATAGATAGTGAATATGAAGTGGATGGAGGGCTTGGAGTGCCATGGTGACTTGGCCTTTGCAAAAATTTCTTCTTTTAACTGTTGTCCTCATTTTTTGAAATCATCACCCTTCATAATTTGAATTTTCAACATTGCATAAGTGAAGGACTGAGCTGCAATTAACTAGTTGAAGGTGGTTGAGACTGCTGACCCATCGTTAGATTATAAAACCTCATCTCTCATGCATTGACAACAAATTTCTAACTATAATATGCTCAAGGTAAGAGGTCAATAATATTGTATACCTTTACCTACCAGATCGTTGTTGGAGAGACATGCATGTTGCTGCTGATTTGATGTTGTTGTGCTTCTCATGACTCAGGTACATCTTCTTCACTTCCTTTTTCTTTCTTATTTCACTGATGGGTTGTCTTCTTGTTGATGTGCAGGTGATGGGTTCGTCTATAACTACTGAGATCTAGAGGAGTTTCATTGTGCCTGCAGTTATACTTCTCCTCTTTCAATCATGGTGCTGAAGGTTAGGCATGGAGCCCGATGTTACTTCTAAATAGGTTGTTGTAGCTACCCTTTTTTTGAATGTTTGTGTCATTTCTTTGTTGGAGGGTAAATAGGTGTTGGAATGACTGGACGGTGTGGCCATAGAGTGAAACGCTCACAATGGGCATTGGCTGAGATGTGGTGAAGTCAATGTCCCTTTTTCCTATCCCAAAACATGCATGCATCATAATTTTTCCATCGAACTTCCATTCTTGTAGATTCTCAGAACATCCTATAGTACTACAGGAAACTCCTGTAGTAATTCAAGACAACCTCTTATAGTAGACTTGTTTTGTCCATATCTCCCAAACAATATACTGGATTGACCTAAAATTGTTTGAGCATGTTGCCATCATCATTATTCACCTCCCCATAAAACAAATTTGGTCAATGGATGCACGGATCGCAAGAAAAACTAAAAATGGTTGAAGGTGATAGAGGCTGATTTCTTAGAAACCGTGCACTAGAATTTGCTAAAATTGCTTGGGCATGTTACCATAATCCATATTCATATCCCCATGATTTTTTTTTTTAAATGGATGCATGGATAATTAGCAAATGCAAAAATGGTTGTAGGTGATGGAGGTTGATTTCTCGAAAACTATGCACTAGAATTTGCTAAAATTTATTGAGAATGTTACCATCATCCATATGCATCTTCCCCTTAAACAACTTGGGAAATGGATACATGGTTTTCAAGTTATGGAAAAAACACATTTCTGCTCTCTATATTTTTATTTCCTGTAGTAAAACAAAGCCTTCATGTAGTTTTATAGGACAAAAAAAAAACTAAATGGGAAAATCTTGAAAATGATGGGTGGATGGTGGAAATATATGAGAGTGATGGATTGACATGGCCTTGGCGTTGTTGGAGCGTTTGAGAAAAGGAGGAGAAAGTCAAAATTTGACTTCTTTTGACTAGGTTTGACCTATTTTTTTCTTTTCTTTGGTGCCAACTTTATTTTGTTCCTTGTAGATGTTGGACAACACCTACATTAGTCAAAGAGATATATGGATCAAGGATTTTTATTTTTTCTTTTCCCTTTTTTTTCCTCTTGGCCTAGTAGTCGCCTCAAGGAAGTTTCCAACTAGTAGGTGCACCTAGCTGCATCAAAGGAGGCTTTCACCTAGGATTTTTTTTTTCTTCTCTCTCTTTTCTTTTTTCCCAACCCATTGATCACCTCATGGAGGTTTTCAATGAATGAGCCAATATCAGGTGCCTCAAAGGAGGTTTTCACCTGATGCTTTTATTTTTTTCCCTTATTTTTCAACTTTGTTTTTCTACCCTACCCTACTTTAAAAACAAAATCACTTTCGAATATAAGAATAATTCCAATGGATCCATGTGCCCATCAAGATGACAAAAAATGATGTGTAGGCTTGAAATATATGTTTTGACATGTACCTTGATTTCAGAGACCAAATGATTTTACTTTGAAAGGATCAAGCATAGTTGAAGAAAAGAGTGATGCTCCATCTTGTTGATTTTCTGGAACCAAACCTCGATATAACTTTGATGTACTTCATTTTATTCCTTATTTGGATCATTCTTCATGTCTTATTCTACCATGACCTTCAAATCTTCCTCTTTTTGGTCATTTTTCTCTTGAATACATGGAGGACATGATGGTAACCATGAGGGAGTTCTCTCGATCTCTTATTTTGATGTCCTCTCTTCATCAAGTGCAGCCCATGATTTTGTGGTCTTCTCATTTGAATCTTCTTCTTCTAGATGTGGTCCTTCAATGATATCATGATAATCCCTATTTTGCAATACTCTTCCTGATCTATGTTGAATACCATTGAGCTCAAGAGGATATGTTTGGAAGTGTTGTACATTAGCATTGGAAGTGGGTTGAGCTACTTCAATGTGTTGGTTTGAAAATGGTGGTACAAGTAGTTGAGTGGGAGTGTATATCTGAGATAGATGTGGATATGGTTGTGGTTGTGGTGGAGGTGAATGGTAATTATAACATGGAGTTGGGTATGGAGGATATTGAGGAAAATATTGAGGATATTGTGGATGGCTCCCATAAGTTCATTTCCATCCTTGTTGCCAAAATTGGTTTTAGGGTTGAGATGGCCAATGTTGCCAAGGAAAGGGTGTGTTCCAATTAATTTGAGGTGGATATTCATAACCTTGAAATTGTGAATTAGGCTCTTGCATCATACTATGTTGACTAGGCTTCCATGGTCCTCTTGGAGTTACATAACATAGTTGGATTGGCAATTGACTTACTCCATTGTCCTCTTGGTAAACTTCCTTGAACCTTGGTAATGATGGACAATGTTTAACATCATGTGATTCTACATGGAGAACACAAATATAAACATCTTCTTTTTCTTCATCTTACATTCTTAACACTTCTACTTGTTTGGTTATATTGCTAGGAATTTTTGTTTTAAAATCATCAAACAAATTTCCAAGTTCATCTTGAGTTACTGATCTTGATGTTGATTTACCTACTCTTGCCCTTCCTTTTGATATGTGTTTGCATGTTTCACAAATTTCTTCAAATGATAATTGGTATACATTACTTCTACTCATGCGATCAACGAGATTAATGCACTCATCCCTAATTGTTCTAAGTAAGACGGGTTTTAGTGCGTCGGCTCCTAAATTATGTAGTTCTTCCCTCTTGACATTATACATGAACCTCTCTATTATATTCTCAAGGCTCTCACCTTCTCCTTGATTTATTCTAAATCTTTATTCCTTACGATCATGATATTTATATTTTTCTAGAAATACCTTTTGCATATCATTCCATGATCTTATCGAATTAGTCCCTAAACTGATGAACCATTTAAGAGCTCTATCCTTCAATGTTGTTGGAAGCAATCTCAATTTTTTAGTTTTTAATAAGTAACCATAATATCTAAAAAGATTCTCATATTCAAAGAGAAAGGTTTCTTGATCCTCTGACCTTAGACAATGAAATTTTGGAAGAAAAGATGGGTAGATGTTCTTCATGTAGACACTACCATTAGTATCTTGAATGGGAAATCCAAGAGGATCTTCCTCATTGTCATCATCTCCATCCGTTTCTTACACATTCTTTGTCATCTTCTTCTTCTACCTACAAAAGTGAATGGTGATGTGGCTCTTACTGCACCACATGATCAAATGGGGGGGGGTGGGTTGGTGTTGGAGATTTTTATTTTCATTTTTAAGATTAAATGAAAACACTAATGCAATGCACTTTCCTATTTTTGAAATGAAATATGACTAATGCAATTATTTTTTGTTTTTGCAAAAAGTAAAAAGAAATGAATCAACTAAGGAAGAAAATAATGCATACTTTGACACCTCTTCAGCAATGGCACCAAAAATTGACGAGCCTTGGTATTTCAACAAGAATGTTGCAACTCCCAAGGCTACAGATATCAACTCGGGGTTAATACAAACTTAAGAGATATTAGCACTATATGTGCAACATACAATATGTCCTTCATTTGTTGTCATCATGTAGTGGAGTGCATGTACTAAAGTCGAATCCTAAACTAATTGTATAACATTAAATGTTCGAAATGGAACATTAACCTATTGCAAGAAAGAAAGTACAAGGAAAAAAACATTATCTAATTGCATAAAGATCATGAAATAAATGTAAAAGAAACCTAGCTTAACCCTATTTCTCACATGTGATGATTTAAATTAACAGAGAATGAAATCTGACCTAGAGAGTACTAATTGTTGTGTACATAACAATGTAAACTTTGAAACGGGAACTGATACTGTTACCCGTTTCATAGAGATAGCAAAAAAATGACCCGATTTTCAAAAGTGGTGATGCATAATACACATGTTTTTTTAGAACATGGTTTTTGGAACTTTAATTTTTTTGCATTTTCAAGGATGAAATCAAGTTTTAGAATGGTAGTGATTTTCATGTTGATTTTAAAAAGTGAGTATTCTACATCACACCTTTTTTTTTAAAGACCTATTTTTTGACTTTTAATTTTCTAGTGTG
>APFE031112652.1:0-13962 GCA_000404065.3 Pinus taeda
CAAAGAGTTAGATGAACCCAGTGGTAAATAAAACATTTAAGCCCTATGTCAACGAAACCACCATAAGAAAAAGGACAATGGAACCCGACTTAATTGTTAATAAATCAAGTAGAACCCATCACCTAGGTAGGTTAAATGGGTAGACCTCGTGGAGAAGGGAACATGAAAATTAAAATAAACAATGCAATTAGTAACTAGATAAGTATGATAATGATTTACGAAACTCACATTAAGGAAATAGCTAATCAGTACTGGAAAAAGAAAGACAAAACTCGTGGTTAACAACTGAGAATGAATTGGCTGGGCTAAAGAAATCGCATCTGAAGAAATAAAGTAGCCCCACTATTGGAAATAAAACTCGAGAGAAGATGTATGGAAACAAGACTTAGTGGGGGAACGAATAACTTCCCTCCAGAACAGTTTGTGCCTTGAACCTTCCATGAAACCCTAACCACATCAGATTTAGAGAATTGTGTTGGGAAGGTGCAAGAATGGTGAGTGGAGAACTGATACAGGGAGAAAATAGTTACCTCAACCACCTTGGAGTGATATCTACCATCCATGACCACCTTTCCAAATTGATGCTCTAGATCTTAGCACACCAACGCAACAATGGATTTGGGAGGAATTACCATAACTCTGTGGTGATGTGTTTTTGTACTAGGTCAGTACTAGGATAGGACTAGTCATGTTAGATTTTAGGATGATATGTATAGTCTTTGATGTGCGAAATGTTTGTAAACAAGCCCAAAAATCAAAAAATATTATATGTAAGTACTCCTCCAAGGAACTACTTATAAATACAATATCAATATGTGACACATTATTTTCTATGGGTAAATGTAGGTAGGCCCAATGACTATCATACAAAGACATAAGACCAACACATAAACTAATTCATGACTAGATAATGGATAGTAATTAAAAAAAAAAAAAAAATTGAGTGTTTTGGTGTATGCACATCACAGATCTAACATGAGAGATTAGTCCTAACTCTCAGGAAAAAAAATTGGGAGTTGTTTGTGCTTCAAAAAGAGAAAGATAAGGGAGGACATATTGGCATATTACAAAGCATGTAAGTGTGGAGATTAATGCCATACTTTTGAACTTCTAATAAAATTAATATACTTGGGTGATAAGGAATAAATTCCACACTTTGTAACTTGTAAGAAAATATATATATTTGGCAGGTAAGTCAAGCCTTGAACCAGAAGACACCAATGGGAGAGAAAGACTGCTAGAACACAATGATTTTAGCAAGACATTTCTAAGGGTTCATGAGGTGCTAAACATAAGGATTTGACTCCTTCTATGATGATTTTTTATTTTATGACAGCTGGGGATTAAAGAGGGGAACAAATAGAGTATTTGTTCAAGGTTGGGTTCTGAATGGTAGTACTTTATCTCTATTTTCCTGGAAATAACTTAGGTTGGTCAACTATTTAAATAAAAATATTTAAGAACATAACTATTTTTGAGAAGATTTGTTATATGTTTGACTATTTATTTTGAAGAGGAGGTGAGTATTTATCAGTATGTAATCATTTATGAACATATAATTATGTGAAAAAAATTATGAAAGATTATGAAATAATTTGTGGAACTAATTTTGTAATTCTGTAAGGAAAACTGTAACATTACAAATAAAAGGGCAACAAACTTCCTTATGAGAGAGAGTTTCTAAACTATTAAATCTAGGTATTGATAGGTGATTCTTATTCCCCATATCATCTTCCTCCTCATCTACCTCTTCTACCTCCAACCCCATGTTCTCTTCTTCCTCCTCCCCCTCCTCCTCATCCTCCTCCTCCTCCCCATCGCCACCCCTCTCCTCTCTTAGCTCTGCCTCACCCTCATGCTCCTCCAACTACCCTACCTCCCTCCATCTCCACCTCCCCCCCCTCCGACTTGGCCTCCTCCTGCTCCTCCCCTACATCCTCTCCACCACTTTTGCAACTTCTCTTGCCTCCTCTTCTCCTTCCTCACCTCCACCTCCACCTCCACCTCCACCTCTCCCTCCACCTCCTTCCCCTCCCTCCCAGACTCCTCCCACTCCTCATCTACTTCTATTTCTCTCTCTCACACAAGTACGCACTTACTCTGTCCTCTTCTCTCCCTCTTCTTTTGTTTTCCCACTTTCCCTTCCTCACTATCCCCTACCTTTCCCTCTTTACATTTATCTTCTTTCATCTTCATCTCTACCCCTTTCTCTTATCCTCTTACCCCCTCTCTCTCCTCCCCACTCCCCATTCCTCTCTAAATTATAAATATATTTTAAACAAAAATATAATTAAAAATAGATATAATTAAAAATTATTAAGTTATTTTATAAAATTCACATGAAAAAATACATGAAAATATTCAAAACTAGAAACACATTTATATCACAAATAAATTTACAAATTTAAAATTTATGTCAAAATCCATGTTAGAATTTATATTTTCAATCAAAATATATTGTTTTTGTTAATCATTTTGTATCTATTAAATATCTTTTACTTTAAATAAATTTCAATTTTCTTTTTAGATCCCAAAATATAATGCATCTATCAAATAATTAATTAAAATTTAAAAACTCCACAAATCATATATTCTATATTCAAAACAATACAATGAAATATCTTCAAAATAATGTTTCTCCTAAATAAACAAAATATGAATTAAATATATTAATAATAGATATTATTTAAAATTAAATTTAATTCCATTACAACTAAACCAATAAATTAATTATAAGAGAAAAAGAAATTATAATAATAATAATCCATAGAGATCTTGAATAAACATTACTTGTAGTGAGTCACCATAAAATCTTAGATCCATGATTTGTGAATAAAGGAATTACAAATAAAAATAAATACGGTGAAGCAAAGTTGTTTCTTCCTCTACTAAAAAAATTACTTTTCTAAGGGCAGTTTCTTGATTTTTAAATAAAAAAGCACGTATAAATAACTAAAAAAGCACTTTGCTAAGAGCAGTTTCTTGATTTTTAAACTAAAAACACTTATAAATAACTATTGACTTTTAAAGATCGTAATACATCGACATAATGTATAAATAACTTTTCACATTTGAAGATTGAAATAGATTGAAACACATTTTGAATAAGATGAAAAAATTGTAAATGGAAAGAAAGATATCGTAATTAATGGCACCAAACCAGATGCCATAGAATTTTTATCCTTCTACTTAGGAATTTGTTTCATGCTATTTATGTGAATTTGTTTATATAACAACAATGGACAACTAATAATAATATCATGTTGTCTTGATTTAATATTTTTGTTAAATAATTTGGATTTTTGAATGCTTGTTTCAGCTAATAGTTGCTTTAAAAAAAAGTGGACCATCGTTTTAGTTTGTCCACTACACCCAAATACACAGGTATCATTAGTACAAATATCAAGCCGCCAAGGTAGCATGCTCCATGCACACTCTAAGGCTAAAAAAGAAGCATAAATGAACCAAGTGCAATGCTAAATCAACCCACCGCATTGTATCCCTTGCTCTGTAGTGGAATTCTGCTGTGCAAAACGGTTTAGCGATATACAAAATCGAAAAAGATAAAAACATATCTATTTTCATAAATAGAAATAATTATTATGTAGACTTACAATTAACAGAAATAATATATATATATATATATAAAAAAAAAATGAAATCGGATGGCATTCCCACCAAAGGAATCGGATGGTCTGTTTTTCAGAACTCGTCCCGTACTCCCACTCAATTGGATCGTGCTCTGCAACATGCAATTCATAGAAATTTCCATGGGATTATAGTTCTCCTTTTGGATTCCTTTGACATGCCTTGAGCGTTTAGAGGATGGTCAAGACTGGTGGTATGCATGCATCTGTATTCTCTGTCTCGATGCCAAAAAGTTAGGCATCAGCTCTCACTTAGTTGTGCACCAACCAGCGGTTTGATTCGGTCTCTTCACCCATGGAAAGCATGGAAAGCTCCTTATTTATTTCCTCGTCTCCACAACAGCTATGCTTTTTTCAATTTACTATTTCCCCGAACACGTCATGTCCGTTTTATACACCTGCCATCCCATACTCTCCGCCATGTTTTCCGGTTTAAAGTGCTTCTCTGTGGTCTCCACACTCCTAGATACCCATTTTCAAATTCGGAGTGGCGTTGTTGGGCGATGTAGAATTGACTTTATATTTGTTAAAGTCCGTGAACTATATTATAAATTTGGCATTATATATGAGTGGCAAAATTTATTAATCTAAATGCAAATTAGAAATTTTCTAATTATAAATATAGTAAAACTCATTAACCATAAATTTAATATTAAAATACTAAAATTTGTTAACCATCCTTGTGATATTAGTAACTTAATTATCCATTTGAGATTAACAATTTTGCAAGTTAGTTATTAGAAATTAATGTAACAAAGTAAGTAAGGAACACATTATATTTTTAGGCTTTATATTAAATATACTAATCACATATCTAAATAATATACATATTCAATACTATATATATAACTGACAATGCTGAAAATTTTGACCTTCTAATTCTAAAAGAATAAAATCCACATCAATTAAATAATTTATCTCAAATTTGTTTTTTTATATCATTATTTATTTCATTTTTATTTCTTTTAATTTGAAATTTTGTATTATTAAGATATACATATAAATTATATTTAAAATTTTACATACTTTGACAAGGAGTAGTCATTGTAGCAGTTGTTTCTTGTCTATTATTTAGTTATTTCTATTTGATTATAATATTATTTGTGAGCAAATTATTGTCATTTATTAAAGTGAACGTATGGTTAATCAAAATATAAAGATTTTTATATGTTAATCAATAGCTTTATCTAATATAATTTTTCATGCTTCAACTAATACATTCTCAATGCTTTAAATGGAAAAATATTGCTCGTTATCTCAAAGCTTCATTAGCTTCATAACTTTGATTCTAACTATAATATCACTAATTTAGCTTACAATCCTTTTGTGACCATCACAACCATCATGTAAAAGAAACTAAGTAAAGGTGAAGATACTCCCACAAGGCACACCAAAGGGCCTTTGTAACACTTAGAGAACCCATGTATTTACATTGAAGGTAATTCCATTGATATCCTAGAATTTTGGAAATATGTAATTGAATAGCAATAGGAACATTGAAGAAGAATATATGCAATTTACCATGAATTATACTTGTGCCCAAAGCTACCATAAGGTATTCTAGTACCTATTTGGAAGCATGAGCTTCTCCTACTATTGGTGCAAACATAAGAAGAGTTTCATCTACAAATTGTTGATAAAATGCAATTTGATCATCCCCGTGAAGTTCCATACCCCTAGTTTTGTTTGAGGATACCATAACCTTAATAGCTCAACTCATTCCTTTTTCCCATTAATAAGAAGAAGTAGGATAATGGGTCTCCTTGTCTAATTCCACAAGGTGGACTAAATGTTGAGGAGGGTGGTCTATTAATGAGAATCAAGAAGAAAGATTTGGAAATAAGAGAGATAATCTAATTTATCTATTTTTCAGAAAACCCAAAGGTGAATAGGATGTGATAGATGTATTGCTAGTTGAGTATATCAAAATAATTGGGCATGTCAAGCTTAATGTCCATACTCAAATTTTGAAATCTTTATAGATTGAATCAATTCATGGGCCAAAAGGATGTTATAAAGGATCTTTCCACCTTCACCATAACTAGATTTCTCCTAGAAGATGAGATTTTACATTCTTTGTCATGTCTTCCTTAGGAATAAGTGTGAAGTAGGCGTTATTGTGTTTTCGAGTATTGGGGATGTTATGCAAAATAAGTAAAATATTGATAGCTAAATGAATGAGAGAAGAAAATAAAATTATTCCATTTATCCATGTTTTAACATCAACATCATAACACAGTTTCAACCCTAAAACACAATTAGGTCTTGAAGTTATAGTGAGATGCTAACATTGAAAAGGAATTGACAAATTACTACTAATATTTTTCTCACTAAAACAAAAAGGTATTTAAGGGATTCTATTGAAAGAATTACATAGAACATCCCCAGTTTGATTACTTAGAAGCACAACAAAGCCTTTCTCATGCAGATATCAATTCAAGACATGGAACTAGTAGCCATTTAAATATTAAAAAAAAAACTCCTATACTAGATGGGTTTACCTATACCAGATGGCTTTACCTCCTCCTCCTCATCCACCGTGACTTCCTCCTCTTCCTTTCTTGAAAACTTAAAAACAAAATTAAAATTGCATATGATTTCATCCTCTTTATTTAGAATACTTATTGAGTCATTCTTTCCTCCTCAGAAAACTAAAAAAAAAAATTAAAATTGTATATCATTTCATTGTCTTTATTTAAAATACTTATTGATTCATTATTTACCGTGATAATTGAGATATATACATGGTAATGTAACAAATAATATGTGAAAAGAAAATGCCATATAAATTAGTAATTATGAGAACAACGATTTAATTTATAAAAAATTGTAAATTTTATATAAATAATATGTAAAACTATTAAGAAATCACAAAAAATCAATATTTATTCTGAATCTCTAGTACTATTTAAAATCAATAAATTAATTATATAAAATCTTTAAGAAATAAAACAAACAACAATCTATAAATATAAGTAACATTCAAACACAAAACACAACGAATCGGGCAACCGACCATAAGTTCACTATCTCTTAATTCAAATTTACTCATCATTATTCATAGAAAGACACATCACCTGTAATTACATTGATGCTAGTTAATAAGGTTTCATACTTTCTTTATAATTATCATAAAAATATTTGTTTATTGTTGCTAATATTTCTTTAAATATTACATCTTAAATTTTAATTATTTTCCTATATGATTAAGTAACAAAAAATATTTTATGTAATATAAAAGCAGTAGCAAAATTTTTTTTATGTAACATAAAAGCACTAAAATTAATTTTATGTTATAAATATTTTTTTTATTATGATTTTTGTGTATAAAAGGGAACTAAAATATAGTAAATTTAAATTCATAAAAACTATAAATATATTCACTATTCAAGGTTTAAGTATATATTTCATTTATCATTTTTATGATAAAAAAATCATATCAAAATTTTGATTTTGTTAAAAAAATAATTGAGATGTAAAAAAAAAATATCATCTTATTAATATAAGATATTTATACATATTTTTAAATTTTACCATAGCTAAGATGTAAAATTGAAATGCAATGCTTTCAATTCCCTATTTTTATGAATATACCATCATTATGTCCATTGAAGATAAAATGTTATCATAAAATTATGTAAACCTTCTCATTCAACTTGTTTCACTCAACTTGTTGACAATTGGGTATGAAATATAAACAAAATTACCATCTTTTTGTTTCTTATTTTAAATTAAAATCATTTTTTTTAAATATATAAAGTTTTAATACATTTTTATGTTTTCTGATTTTTTGTTTTAACTTTTCATGCATCTTTTTAAAATCCATTTTAATTTTTAAATTATTATTTTTGAAATGTATTTTAATTTTTAAATTCTTACTTTTACTTATAGAGTTTTAAAAATCTTACCAAACCATATTAATAATAATAATTAAAAAACAAATAACTCCAAAAATAATGGAAATTCAAATGTGTAAGAAATTAACTGGTTACCTAATTTATTCACTTAGAAAACGACATGAACACAAATAGTAAGTTCCTTTTGAAATAGTTAATCGTTATTAGGAAAAATGAGTGCGCTGAAAAAGCTTTTCCGTTGGAAGTGGGAGTGAGGAACTCAGTAAAATAGAAATAATTATAATGGAGGACTTCGCCAGAAATGCCTAAAAAGTCGGAGTGAAAGCCGAGAGTTAAAAAATGGGAGTGAAACACGTGCCCTAAAGTATATTAGTTGATCTGGAAAAGCCAAAGAAAACGGATGAGTACAGAGAATCAGGTACCTCTTTTTCTTTTTTATGGAAGGTATATCTTTTTCTATTTTTATGCTAAAGGAAGGTATATCTTTTTCTATTTTTATGTTAATGGAAAAAGAGGCGAAAGCATCCATACATTTCTAAAATTTGTATGTTAACAGAAGAAGACGAGGTAAAATTGACAGTCTGTGAAAGCATATTCATTTATCACATATGATTGCAAGCTTTTAAAACTAATTTATTTTTTTACGCTCCCTCCTTTGTGCCATTGATTTTGCCTAAGTCCTACCACAAGATATGAATTAGTTATGTTATTGAATGAGTAATAGAATCATTATAACACATTGTAACTCCATTATAGCTATTATATGTTCTAATTATAACAAAAACATAATCGAAATGAAATCATTGGCACAACTCGCAGGAAATGAAATGTAGGTGTGATTAGCTGCATTTAACACCGAACTTTAGGATGGAACAAATGAACATAAGAGGTTTATTTGTAAACATTATCCCAGTTGGCTCGATGGAAGAGTCCTTATGTTGACATTGTGCCACGGGGTGAAACTAATACTCTTAATAAACTTGACAATCTGTGAAAGCAAAGTTCGAGATAAAATTGCCGCTGCTTATCGAACAAGTTACCTCAATGGTCAAGAATCTTGGTTCGATCGAGAGATAATTGGCGCTGTTTATCAAACAGGTTACCTCAATGGTCAAGAATCTGGGTTCGAGAGATAATTAGCGCTGCTTATCAAACAAGTTACCTCAATGGTCAAGAATCTTGGTTCGATAGATAATTAGCGCTGCTTATTAAACGAGTTATCTCAACGGTCAAGAACCTTGGTTGCTTTAATTCGATTCAATCTTTGAATTCATATTGGCATTGGCATTGTTGTGCCTCTCCTACTCCTCTCAGAGTTTCCTGCATTATGTGGTCTAGTCTCGTGCGTCTGTATGTTTGGAGCTCCATGTTGTGTGTGCGTATGTTTGGAGCTCCATGTTGTGTGTGCATGAATGCGGTCTGGTCTATGTTGTTATGTCTCTGTTGCTGTCATCTGTTTGGTGTGTCTGTATGCCTGGTGTGCTTGTATTCTCTGAGAAGTGGAGGCAGAGGCTTGCTTGTATTCTTTGGGAGGCAGAGTTTGTATTATTTGAGAAGCAGAGGCAGAGGAAAAGGCAGATATTGTATTCTTTGAAAGGTGGAGGAAGAGGCGTGCATGTATATTTTTGAGAGGCAGAGGCAGGTATTTTTTTGAGAGGCAGAGGCAGGTATGGCATGAATGGTTGAATCAGGAAAGCTCTGCCCAGTTAAATGAGGCATCCGGCTCGATCACAGGTAAATGGGGCATTCTAGTGAATTTATTTTCCAACTCTTTGTATTGATGACTCTAATTATGGGTTGCAAATAAGATTAGCAGAATGAGAGAGACGAATCGATTTGATTTTAGAAATTTCATTACCATAGCTCGATTCCTATAAATTAGATCCCAGAACCTACAGTTTCTTGGTTTCTATAAATAAGATCTTCTGCATCCATGGTTAGACGATTTCTTGGTATTTTAAATTAAATCCTCTGAATCCATGCTGAGGGGCTTTCTTGGGTTTTTTAATTAGATCGTCTGCATCCATGGTTAGGCGCTTTCTTGGTTATTTTAATTAGATCCTCTCAAGGTTAGACGATTTCTTGGTTTTTAAAATTAAATCCTTCTTGGTTTTTTAATGAATCCATGCAGAGGCGCTTTCTTGGTTTATTTAATTAGACCCTCTCCATTGTTAGACGATTTCTTGGTTTTTTAAATTTAATACTCTGAATCCATGCTGAGGCGCTTCCTTGGTTTTTTTAATTAGATCATCGCGGTTTCTTAGTTTTTTAAATTAAATCCTATGAATCCAGGCTGAGGTGGTTTTATAAATCAGATCCTCTGCACCCATGTTAAGGCGGCACCATAGATCCCTCGTTGCACAGAAAGCGAGAGGCTGAGGTGGTTTTTTAAATCAGATCCTCTGCACCCATGTTAAGGCGGCACCATAGATCCCTGGTTGCACAGAAAGCGAGAGAAACCGAACCTGCCAATATCACTGTTGAATATGGCCGGCGTGGAAGGCACTGGGAGCATTTTTGTGGAGGAGAAATTCCTGAGAGCCTGCTTTAAAGATGGAGTTAACAACGACCCTAATTCCCTTAGCGAGAGCCTGAAGGGCGTAATTACCTCACCGTATACGGTGCATAGCGAGAGGCCAGTGTTTGCTCCAGAATCAGTTGCACAATGAGAGGCCGGTATCGAGTAGTGAACTTATGGTCGGTTGACCGATCCGATCATTTTTTCACACATTGTCTCCCAATGCAGCGGCCATTATTCCTTGAATCTAAGGGCAGGGGCAGGGAAAAAGGGATTGAGCAACGCCTTAAGCATTGCAAATATATGATATCTATTTATCAATGTGATTCATCCCTGGGAGGTAAGCATTTTCATTTTCTTGACTGACTATGTAAATTTCGGTGGGTGTTATAAAGTCATTGCGGATTGCACTCTGGAGAACAAGGGATTTTATTTATTTTTATCAGAAAGAAAGAAATGGATGTGTGATGAAGAGAATGTTGAGATTTTTTTTTTTTTTTCTGGTTTTCATTGATCCAAAAAAGACTGAGATTCACAGAGGAAAATTATGTACAAAACCAGGATAAATTTCTAATATAATAGAAAGGTTCTAGATGTAGATCCATTATAAATTGTAAATGTAAATTTAAGATAATATAATTCATTTATAAATAATTTATAGTGATATCATTCTGATAATAAATTTATGTATTTCTGTGAAAAATTGTCAAACTCCCTGTCTAATTTGATGAATATGCCCCATGAGTTTGTATGATGACTTGGATTGGTTCTGTCTCATTTCCTTGCCCTGATCCCTTCAAACTCATAGATATATGTGCATGCAAACTGCTGAGTGGACGTACGGGCAGTTTTTCCATTTTCCTCGCTTGAGATATTGTTTTTCATCATGCTCAATTGTGATATATTATAAAATACTCATAAAAAACATGCAAGAGAGATATGTGATGCTGAAAGAGAGATATGAATTATGTACAGCTAGATAGATAATTGTGACGCTGAGAGAGAAATATGAATGAATTCTGTACAGCGAGATAGATAATTGTGATGCTGAGAAAGAAATATGAGTGAATTCTATACAGCAAGATAATTTTGATGCTGAGCCAGAAATATGAATGAATTTTGTACAGCTAGCTAGATAGATAATTGAGACTATAAAACATTTACCACCCCTATGAGTATACAGTATTCTAGTATACACTATTTAGGTATAATGCCTATGAGTGTACACCATTCTGGTATACGCTATTCAGCCCTAGCTTTTCATTAATTTTTGTTAATGTTTGCCTTTTCCTTTACCAGTTTGGAGGGCGTAATTACACCTCCGTATAATGTTGTTGGAACGCACGACGGATAGCTTGGGGCTTGCTGGAGAAAAGGGCAACCGGTTTAACCGTAGATACATCGGTGAGAGGTAAGCATTGCTACTTGTTATAAAGTCATCCTCAACTGATTGCATTGTGAAAGATAAGGGGTTTTATCAGAATTACATATTTAATGGAAAAAACTTTAGATTCTTTGAATTTCTTTATTTTTTTCTATCACCATTTATTTATAATGTGATAGTTGTGATTACTGTGATAATAAACTTATGTATTGCTGTATTTTCACTTTCTTTTATCAGTGAGAAAAAATAACTATTTTCTTCCTCTAAACTTCCAAAATGGTCCAACTCCAGTTCACAATTAATTGATTATATATTATATTTTAATTTGATGAATATGTGCAATGGGTTGTAGGCTATATGGGACTATGATGACTTGTATTGCATGGGCATATCACTATTGTAGAAAAGGATCCAGACAACCTAGTGTAAATGGTGCAAATTGTATTGCATGGGCATATCACTATTGTAGAAAAAGATCAAGACAACCTAGTGTAAATGGTGCAAAGGTAAATTTAAAGCTTCATATTCATTACCATGTTTCTTTGGGTTTTAGTGAAAGTGTGGGCTCCAACTTTGGCTTTAGCTCTCTCATTATGGAGTATATTACATCTTCCATAATCTTCCAATTATCAAATTAGGTTAGTTACTTTATTAAATTTAATTCGAAAAGTTTTTTGCTACTCATATAGATGACCACTAAATTTTAACAATTTTTGTTTTTTTTGCAGATGATAAGGACATGAAGAATATACAAACATGCTCGGCTAGATGAAATATCAATATCTACATGTCATGATAGAATATTTGAATTCATTATGTTATTATGACCCAAATTAAACTAACCTCCATTTATTTTTCTTATTATGTAATTACTTTAAAAACATCATAACAATAAAAAGAATTATTTTTTTGAAGGGGCTAAAAGCCCTTTCTAATTGCTCTTGAGGATGGACCATGGCTATCCTCAAGGGTATGTGTCCCTCTCTGCACCTTACTTTTTCATTTGCTTTTATTTGTTTATTTTAGAATTAGATATAATTAGTTTAAAAGTATGAAATAATACATCAATATAAATTAGAACATGTTAATTAAAATTTTAAAATATTGAATGAACTTGAAGTTATGTAAATGCATTTGATTTAATCAATATAATATTTTTCCAACCATGAGTTTTTGTGATAACTGCACAATTTTTGTATGCTTGTTTAGCGGTTCAAGTTGTGTATGATGAAATTCTATGTCTTTATTGTATAAATTGATTGGTGTGTGGTAATTGCAAAATTATTGTATGCATATTGAGTGATTGATTTTTTGTGTGATGTTTTGATTGTATACATTGATTGATGTATTTTTCTATTACTTTGTGATGATGAATTTAAATGCAGATTTTTGTGCAATGATTGTTGTTTGAGGTTCATTTATATGATTGTGTTTACAACGAATGTGTGACATTTTCATCTATACTTTCAAATGTGTAAGAGTTTTCTTTGTTAATGCTTGGTCTTTATATTATGTTTGTGTATTCAAAACATTTTTGTGGGTGATGACCAAAATTTGATATGTAATGTTTGTATCTTTGTGTGTTTACGATGATTTTTGTGAAGTTCATTATTTGATGTGTAGTGATTTTGTATGACAATATTTGTTGTTGGGCTTCACTTACATAGTTAGCATTTACAATGAATGTGGATGACATGTCTGAAATGTGTGTGAATTTTCTTTAGCATATGCTTTGATTTAGTGCTACATTAATTTTATATGTTTGGATATATACAATTTTCTATGTATGATGATAAAAAATTTGATATGCAATGTTTGTATCTATTTATAATTTTGTGTGTGTAATAAGAAAACTTGATGC
Organism: Pinus taeda; assembly: GCA_000404065.3. Classification (NCBI taxonomy): domain Eukaryota; kingdom Viridiplantae; phylum Streptophyta; class Pinopsida; order Pinales; family Pinaceae; genus Pinus; species Pinus taeda. The sequence goes on from APFE031112652.1 coordinate 13,268, forward strand.
AATGATGCAATGCTTGTATGTATTTATAATTTTGTGTGCAATAAGAACTCTGATGTCATGTGTGTATGCTTGTGTATTTGCGATGCTTTTGATGTTTGGATATTTGTGTATTTGTAATGCTTGTTATGTTTGTGTATTTATTGTATGCTTGTATTGTTTATGTATTCATAATATTGTTTGTAATGTTTAAAACTTGAAATGTACTCTTGATTGTGTGTGTCTATGTATTCACAATATAGTTTGTAATGTTTAAAACATGAATGTACTCTTGATTGTGTGTGTCTATGTATTCACAATATTGTTTGTAATGTTTAAAACTTGAAATGTACTCTTTATTGTGTGTGTCTATGTATTCACAATATTGTTTGTAATGTTTAAAACATGAAATGTACTCTTGATTGGGTACAGGAGGAGGACATGGAGGAGGAGAAGGGGGTGGAGGTGGAGGCGGAAGAGGTGGTGATGGATGAAGAGGTGGAGGTGGAGGTTGAGGTGGAAGAGGAGGAGGAGGAGGAGGAAGATGAGAGGTGGAGGAGAGGTGTAGGTGGTGGAGGAGGTGGAGGCAGAGGTGATGAAGGAGGTGGAAGAGGAGGGGGCAGAGGTGGAGGTGTAGGAGGAGGTGGCGATGGAGGAGGAGGTGGCCGTGGCAGTGGAGGAGAAGGTTGCAATGGCAGTAGCGGTGGAGGTGTAGGTGG
>APFE031112678.1:10002-29262 GCA_000404065.3 Pinus taeda
ATGATTTTGGTTATCGCTTATATGATTATGAAAATCACAAAATCATTAGGAGAAGAGATGTAATATTCAATGAAAAGATCTTGTATAAGAATTAGTTGCAGGAAAAGAAACAGGAAAAAGAAAACAAGGAATACACAGTTCTTGGTGAAATCACTGAAAAAGTAAAGGTGCCTGAAAATAATAATAATCAACAACCACAATAGCAGCAACCACCACAACATCAACAGGCACCCCAAACACCTAAAAACAGTGTTAGAAGATCTACCGGGATAAGTAGACCCCCTGAACGATACTCTCCTTCATTATATTATTTATTGTTGACTGATTCCGGTGAACCCGAATGTTATGAAGAAGCAATGCAGGTTGAAAGCAGGAAGAAGTGGGAGGTAGCCATGGAAGAAGAGATGGACTCCTTAATGCATAACCAGACTTGGGGCTTAGTCAGGTTGCCTGCAGGTAAAACTACATTGCAGAATAAATGGGTTTACAGGCTGAAGGAAGAAGATGGAGGAAAACAGAGGTACAAAGCTAGACTTGTGGTGAAGGGGTTTGCACAGAAGAAAGGTATTGATTTGATGAAATATTTTCTCCTTTTGTTAAAATGACTTCAATCAGAACTATTTTAAGTCTAGTAGCAGTTGAAGATTTGCATCTTGAGTAGTTAGATGTAAACACAACCTTTCTCCATGGGGATTTGGAGGAAGAGATATATATGTAGTAGCCACAATGATATGAAGTGAAAGGGAAGGAGAAACTAGTGTGCAGGTTGAAGAAGAGCTTGTATGGCTTAAAACAGGCTCCAAGGTAGTGGCATCTAAAAGTTGGCAAGTTTAGGTCTGAACAAGGTTATACTAGATGTCACTCTGATCATTGTGTTTATCTGAAAAGGCAAAATGATGACAGATATATTATATTGTTATTGTATGTAGATGACATGCTTGTTGCAAGGTCTAACATGTAGGAAATAAATGTTCTCAAAAGAAAATTGGCAAACTCATTTGCAATGAAGGATTTGGGTGTTGCAAAACAAATCCTTGGTATGAGAATAACTAGAGATAGGAAAAATCGTAAATTAATGTTGTCTCAGAATGAGTACATACAAAGGGTGTTAAAAAGATTTAATATGCACAACGCAAAACCAGTTAGTACACCTTTTTCTAGCCATTTAAAACTTAGTAAGGAAATGTGCCGAAAGACCCAAGAGGACATGGATTATATGTCTAAAGTTCCATATGCAACAGTAGTTGGAAGCTTAATGTATGCAACGGTCTGCACAAGGCCTGATATTGCATGTGCAGTGGGAGTTGTAAGAAGGTACATGAACAATCCAAGAAAGGAACATTATATGGTAGTGAAATGGATTCTTAGATATTTGAAAGGTACAACAAATCAAGAATTATGCTTTGGTGGTTCAAACATTTCTCTACAAGGATATGTTGATGCAGATATGGCAGGTGACAGAGATAACAAGAGGAGCACTACAGGATATGTATTTACTATAGCTGGAACAACTGTTAGTTGGGTTTCAAAAATCCGAAGTGTTGTTGCACTTTAAACAATAAAAGTAGAGTATGTTGCTGCTACAGAGGCTAGTAAAGAAATTATTTGGTTACAAAGGTTTATGGGTGAATTGGGTAAGGAGCATCATATGAGCACGTTATACAATGATAGACAAAGTGCCATTCATCTTGCAAAGAACTCAACATTTCATTACAGGACTAAACACATACAACTCAAGTACCATTTCATATGATCAGTGTTGGAAAATGGAGAGTTGAAGCTGGAAAAGATACACACAAGCCAGAATCCTGCAGATATGCTAAAAAAAGTTGTAACCAGGGAGAAACTGAGAATATGCTCAGTTTCAATTGGTCTTCAAGGATGACGATGAAGATGAGAAACAGCCAAGTCCAAAGATGAGTCATTGTCTAGCAAATCAAGTAGCGATGGAGTTGCTACAATCATTCTCCAAGTGAGAGATTGTTGAGTATGGAGCATGATTGTTTAGAGTTCTTTGTTTCAGTTGGATGTATACCCGAGGAAGTTTGTAAACCCCTCCATGTGGGGGGGTGTGAGGGGGACTTGTCCCCCCCGCGGGGGTACGGGGGGGTTGATCCCCCCCAGCTGGGGCGTCCGGGAGCTAGCAGTCCCCCAACGGGGGTTTTAGGGGTAGCACCCCCAAAGCTAAAAATAGATGTAAAATTGCCTTGTAAAAGTATAGTAATTTCTATTCAATCTAGGTTGTTCATTAGGTAGATGATCTGACTATAGAACTTATGTTTAGTTTAGGGTTTTTTGCCCTAGAAGGCAACCCCTCTCTTTGTATGAGGGCATTCTATTTGAGGCTGTGTAATAGATGTGTATACTCCGAGCGAGAAGCAGGGAGGTGAGACTGTGAGAGAAAACAAAGGATATTACAGCGGATCTATTGTAGGTTGTGTCTCTTCATTTTGCTAGATATTAGAAACGAAGGACTGGCTATTTGGGGTGGACATAGCTCAAACTGGGTGAACCACATATATCTGTGTCTCTCTTGTTTTATGTGTTTTCTGTGTTTATATTTCTGCAATATTTTATGTGTTCCATTGCTCCATAATATATAATTTTCTAACATTCATGAGTATAGTAACTTCTTTTATTTACAACTTGTTTTCTATTCCATTTTGCATGTTCCTTCCCTTTTTCATGTTTATCTTTATGAGGACATTTGGCAGCATAATGGTTGACCCTGCAACAGGAAAAGCATTTGAAGGGTAGCTTACCTCTAAATCTTCAAGAACCCCGTTGAAGCTTCTTGACAAAGTTTAACTCATCTTCCTCTTTTGAAATATGTCTGGATTCATTGTGTTCTTCCTTTCATTTTGCTGAAGCTTTAAATGTGACTTCTCTCATATCTGATGGACCTCCTTTTCTCATCTTAAAGGAAGTTAAGATTTCGTGAAGCTATGTCATAGTGATAATCTGTAATTCCAGTTTTTCTTCTATGGCAGACACTTTTGATTCAAATTTAGCAAATAAGGATCTCAAAACTTTCTCAACTAAGGTAACTTCCTTTATATCTTCACCTATATTCTTCATACAATTAACAATCTCATCTATACATAAGAAGTAATTAGCTATACTTTCATCAATGTGCATCTTAAGAGTTTCATTCTAAATTTTGAGAGTTTGAAGTTTAGCACGTTTTACCTGAGAGTCTCATTCGTAGCTCAACACGATTTTGTCCCATATTTCTTTGGCTGATTTGAGTTGCATGACTTTGACAAACTCTAATTGTGACAAACTTCCCAATATGGTATTCACAGCTCTGGCATTGGTTTCATATTGCTTTTTACCTGCCATATCTGTAGGAACTGTTGTTGGAAATGTATATCCTCCTTCCACAATTTCCCATACATCCATTCCAAGTGATTGTAGATAGGCAGTGGTTCTTATTTTCTAATAAACAAAGTTGCTCCATCAAAGATTGGCGGTATGATGGATCCCATGCTTTCTTGATTACTCATGATCATGGATCTCCCTTCAAGTGATCAAGATTCTTCTGAAGGACCTGCTTTGATACCAATTGTTGGAACTAATACTAAGATAGGGGTGAATCAGTATTATCATATCAATATTTTAATTTCCCAAATAGATTTATATACGCTACTTTAGCTAAGTGAACTAGCGTGTACATGCACTATACTTAAAGCAACCAGCATATATGCAAATAAATTTTGATTTAGATAGATTATCATGTATTGAACTTTAACCAGTATATCAGATATTTATTAGATAGTGCAATAAAAGTGGAATAAAGCATCACACATAAGCAACACACATGAACACCAAGATATAAGGTGGAAACCCAATGTGGGTAAAAACCACCTACTACTGTCATCTTTGTCTTATTTTATTAATAAGAAAATCTATTTACAATCTTGTACTGGTGTAGACTCATACTAGTATGCAGGCAGCCACCCACAGAAGGCTACAACCTTGTCTTGTTCTCCAGCTACTACCGGAAGGGATCTACAACCCCCTAGCTCTTGTATTGACTAATATGTTTACTTGTATGTAGGTGCCAACCTACAGAAAACTCCACTCTCTTACTAGGGACCATGTTTCTTGAATTTTCAGATTGGATACTCCTGGAACACAACACCACAATCTGAAGGCCATGTTTAATTCAATTTTCATACTGGACCCATCAACAACATCATTACTACAATACAATCATCAAGTACACCTGCATCAACCAATCACTTAAACTCAATCACCATAACCTGAATCTGATCATTCAGAACACTGTCACCAGAACCCAAAACAAAACCTAGAACTCTACAACAACAAACATAAACAACTGAAACATACTTCATAAGGTATATGCTACTTCCATGTGTCGAACTAGCATGTATACGTGATTTTATCAAAGCCAACCAATGTACACATCTGTGAATATTAATTCATAATTTTGCATCTATTCCAAACTTTAGTTATACCCAGAATAACACATGCATCAGTATTTAGATCTAGAATATACATGATCAAACCACATAATGATAATTCATTTCAAGTCTTAATATCTCGATCCATCATTAGATATTATTCCTCATTAACCACTAGGGTTCATCCTTGGTTCATATCAAGAAAAGCACCATAAGCCAATAACCTGCATACTAGATCTCACACTTCATTAGATATCCGATACTTGCACACCTTGGCCTAATGATCTTCTCCTCCTCATGTAGTTTTAGGCCTTTCTCAATACCATGGATCAAAACCACTTAGGACCAATACCATGGACCAAATACCTAGGGTCAATACCTTAGACCAAATACCTTGGACCAATACCATGGATCAAAATACCTTGGACCAAATACCTCAGACCAAAAACTTGGTTTTCCAACATATATGTGCTTTTCCTTCTGTGAAAGTGCGTATGTATGTATATGCTACTTGTGTTCAGTGAAACTGTGTGTATATGCAGCTTGGTCAAGGTTAACCTACGTATACCTCCCTTTATTCATTCTCTATAGTCTAATATGTAATTATTTGTTGTAGACATGCTGCACCATGATCTTTCATCTAAGTGAGCTGCCATCAAGGACAACACCTATAGCATAATGCCAACAAATGTAATTTTCTATTTTGGTGAGAAGAATGAGGTTTGTTTTGAGCCAACAATTATTTAACTCAGAGGGATGAATATCTTTGGTTAGGGACCAACCCTAGCAGCCAAGGCTCCTCTTTCTTAGAACTGTATATTTATAATAGTCTCATAGCTTCATTGTTACTTTGCCTTTAGATGTATTTTCATTGCAAGTAGTGTAGATTGGATTGGTTGTTTATTAGTTTACTTCCATTTGTGACTTACTTTAGTAGCATGTTAATAGGGATGAAAGGAGTACCAAAAGGCTATCAGTAGGTGTCTTACCCTCATTTCCTCCCTTTGGGATCATGATTTGAGGAAGGGACCCTTATGCAGCCCCAAAAACATAGATTTCTATTTCTTGCATGAGCTTTAGAGTTTACTTTATTTAAGTTAGAATTTGATTAGTTTTTCAAAGTAGCATTTCATTTTTGTCTCTTCTATCTTCATTCTTGTAGTTGATCTCATCCATGCTTTCATTCCTTTCAGAAACTTTCCTCATGCATAATGTAGGTAGTTAGTTCATTAATTTTGCTTTTCTAGCATACGAGAATGCTTCTTGTTCACATAGCTTTTTGGAATTATACATTTTTTATGCAGAAAAGATGCTTCAGGAGTAGACAAAGACTTCATAACCAACAACTAGCTTCCACTTCATCCACCATGGTTATTCCTTGTTTTCACCATTTCCTTCACTAGTTTTCATCATTTTACATAGAAATTCTTCCAAGCACATTGAGCGAATCCAACCATCTTCTGTCCTTGTTGTTGACTTTTGGCTGATCCCAGACCATTCCTCATTTCATCCACCCATAGACCACCTTCCCTAAGCATTCCATCACCTCCAACACCTTCCATTTTGCTCTTAGTTGTATCCTGTAGGTTTCTAGTAAATCTTGTAGGTTTTGCTAAAATGACCTGTTTTGAGGCTGAATTGAGGGAAAACTTCTAGGAAGTCACCAAAGGTCTCCCAAGGGTATCCCAAACCTTTTGACCATCTCCTAACCCTTCCAATTGTCCTCCAACATCCTTAATTCACCTACCACATCACCAAAAGAAATTAGTTTGCACACTTGATTTTGCATGAAAAGACAAAAAGACAAAAACAAAGTTATTTCAGTCCCTTTACTTGCAAATTAGTGATGTTTGATGATTTTTACTTCCATGCTTAGATAATAGCATTTGGTTCATGTTAATTTAGCATTATTGCAAAGCATATTTTCTTGACAGTTAATTAGGAAATGGTGTGATTTAGCATTGAATTTTGGTTTTTTCATTATTGCAGTAGAGTAGCTCCCCATTAGAGTAGATTTCCCTTTCTTCCATCAAGAAACCAAGATTCTTCTGACTCCATAGAAGTCTAGCTTGAAAGTCCTATGGTCTCTCACCAACTAAACCATGGCAAATGGCAGAACCATCGGTTTTACTTGTGTATACAACACTGTCACCTCCAAGTTTGTACAAACCCCGGGTTGATAAAGTAAAGTTGGTAGCCTAGGAGTTGTAGCATTCTTTCTGCAATACTGATGCTTATCACTTTTTGGCACTATTTCTGGGGAGGTGTCTGAATAATATGTGATTACTACTTTCTTTCTTCTATTTCTTGTCTCTAATATTCTACCATTAGTTTATTTTTGCAAAAGTAATTTAGTTGCTTCCTTTTTCTTTCTACATTTTCTACTTTCCTTTCCATTTTGCAAGCAAGATATCAATTCAACAAGTAGTTTTTTTCATTCAGTCACTAGTTTTCATTTAATAAACAATTTTGATTCTGCAAAGTACTTTCCAAGTTTTAAAAAAAAACACAAAACCAAGCCAAAAACATTTCATTTCATGCCTTGTAGGAATAGGGACAACTTAGGGAAATTTTTGCCAAATACCCCCACTGCATCAAATAGCCAACCTTCCCTCTTCTTCAGTGGATGTGAACTAGAGGAACCCATTGAGGACAAGAATGGAGTAAGGAGAGAAAGTTTTCCATATCCCTAGAATGAGGTGAGCTACCAACTTATCAAATACATATCATGTGAGGGTAGGTATAGTGTGGTCTATGTCTATCATTTTAGGCTTCTTGAAGAGTTGATATTTGGAGCAGAAACACCCCCTCACCACAGGCTCAGCATACCATACTTCTTGCTGCAATCACTAATAGACACAAGCATCAAGGTGCAAGGGGGAAATTCCCAATAGTTAGCTCACCATGGGTTAATTAGAATCCTTATAGAATACGGCCTCCAAAACCTCAGAATTCCTATACAATGGTTAGTTTTTAGAGACATGCAAGTAGACTCAAAGGACATCAAAGCTCTCACATATGATGTTAGTCCTACTATCAGTGGAAAGGATTAGGAAGACACTAAAGCAGAGGAAGAAGAAGTAGAGAAGGAAGAAGAAGCAGAAGGAGATGAAGATGAGATGGATGAAATAGAAGAAAATGAGGAAGATGAAGAAGAGGAGGAGAAAGAGAAGGAGGATGATGAAGAAACAAAGGAGGATGTTACAGAGGAAACTAATAAAGAAGATGAGGATCTACAAGAGGAAGAAGAAAGGAAAGACTAGGTGAAGAAAGCAATGGGAAAGAGGGGGCAAAAGATAAGGAGGAGTCACCTAGGGTGTCTCCATAACCCACCAAGAGAGAGGAAGTAGTTTCCCTCATTGCTCTTAGCACCCCAATCAAGCAAAAAGGAAAAAGACAGAGGTAGACCCCTGTATATTTCAGGACAAGGAAAAGCACAAGAATAACACAGGGGAAACACCAAACACCAACCAAAATTCCCATTGTGGTTGAGGACTCACCTAAACAACAAGAGAAAATTCCTTCTCATAACACCTATGTGAGAAGGCCTATGACTAGATCCACCTCCTATAAGGGAAAAGCAATCCTACAAGATACATAGCAAGATCTACATGAAGCAAAAGGAGTCCTACATGATACTTTGTTGAACCTACAAGAGACACAAAAATTAGAAAAGGAGTTAATCAACAACAAGAAACTAAAGAAGAGGACCCAGAGTCAAATGAACCTAGCCCCCAACCTAACCTTGACTCCTACCATAGGTTTATTGAAGGAGGTAGGGTCATTCCTCAAAAATTTGTTATTCCACCGTTCTTTGAGCTTGAGAAAGAGAGAGCCAGAATTCACTGATGGATGCAGATCGCCAAATCCAAGGGGGTGGAAGACCTTTGGCACATGGAGGATAAGCTCAAGGAGATGGGTAGAAAGCTAAGTAGCTTCAGAGACAGAGAGGCCATAATGAAAAATCAACTAGAAAGAAAAATGCATGGTTGAGAGGACAACTACAAGAAAGAGAGAATCAATTGGCATGTATGGCTAGTCTCTCTTTGGAAGCATTCCATCATAAGATGCCAGCTAAATCCTATGCCCTATGCCTCAAGGATCAATGGCTACAGTTCTAGATCAAGACCCTAGCACAAGGAGGCACCATGCCATTTCAAGACTATAGGTAGTTCATTGATCTTTGTGATCAAAGGACACTAGAAGATAGTACCAAGTTGTTTGAGTTTTATTTGCACAACATGTCCTTAACATACATGAATGTATGGGGCCCTAATGCCAAGCTAGGAGATTTACAGTTGATGGCTTTAGAATCATGGATGAACCATGAGGAATCAAGGGTTGTAGAGATGAATAAGATATTGGAAAGAGAACAAACTGAACCTCTTATGATCACAGCCGAATAGTCAAATCCTATGGACCTCATCAGTACCCATAATTTGATTGCAAATGATCCTCAACTTGCACCTAGGTATTTTTCTTCCCAAGAGCAAGTAATTTCACATTTTGAGGACATGTTCAAGCTATTAGGGGATGATAGCATACATGCTTGCCTGAGGAGATGGAACACATTGCCATACATATTAAATATAAGAGAGTACCACTCTCCTCAAAGATTGAGAGAAGCACTGAATAGGACACCCATGTGCAAGAAATCTATGCAAAGGTTGAAATTCAATTGGATTGGCCTAATACTCAGTCCACCACTACTTTTAGGAATGTTGTAAGGAAGGAAGGAAGAAGAAGAAAAGAGGCAGTGGGAGGAGGTAGAAAAGAAAGCAGGTTTCTATGAAGAAGAAGAAGAAACCACAACAGAGGCATGGGATGTCAAGGAGGCCACTAGAGCTATGAAGGACATGGATATTGATTGAGTTTCTTAGAGGATGAGCAACACTTTCAGTAGGGGGTGATCGTGAGCCTCATCATTGGGTAATTATATGGGCCTTAATTCACCTCCTAGCTTAGTCAAGCCAAATTTTATCACAACATATTACATGTTTGTGATTATATTTTGTTTATGGGATGAGTTAGAGTTGGATATTATGCCTAAATGACTAATATGCATTGAATGCAAGATTGAAGGAGAAAATCAAGGAATTTTGGCAAAGACTAAGGTTAAAACTTGAATGGGACAAGGAAGAGGGATTGTAGGAGGTAAATCCTCCTCATTTACTTCTACCCGATTTGAATATTCCTCCATTTATCACACCAGCTTGAGTCCAAGCAACCAAGTCATGATGATTAGAAGGCAACCGAGAAAGTGAGAGACATAGAGCTAGTTTATCTCGAGTTTGGGAGTTGAGCCTCCCTAATTTTAAGGAATTCATTGGGGGCTTCAATTGTATAATTAGAGAGTCCTAGAGCCTCATTAGGATTTGAATTTTTGGTTGTGAAACTCTAAGCTACTTTCAAGCTCCAGACTTGTGAAAGTTTTATTGATGTAATTTTTTGTTTTGGTAATAAGAATAAGTTTTGTTTTGAGCCAGCACTAAGTTAACTCAGAGGGATGAAGCTCTTGGGTTAGGGCCCAAGCCTAGAAGCCAAGGCTCCTCTTTCTTGTATATGTATGTTTAGAATAGTCTCATAGCTTCATTTTCAATTTGCCTTTAGATGTATTTTCATTGCAAGTAGTGTAGATTGGATTGGTTATTAGTTTTCTTCCATTTGTGCCTTACTTAAATAGCAGGTTAGCATGGATAAAAGGAGTACCACAAGGCTGTTAGTAGGTGTCTTGGCCTCATTTCCTCCCTTTGGGATCATGATTTGAGGAAGGGACCCTTATGCAGCCCCAAAAACACAAATTTCTATTTCTGGCATGAGATTTAGAGTTTATTGTATTTAAGTTAGAATTTCATCAGTTTTGCAATTTTGGATTTCATTTCCATCTCTTCTATATTCATTATTTCAGTCGATCTCATCCATTCTTTCATTCCTTTCAATAACTTTCGTCATGCATAATGTAGGTAGTTAGTTCATTAATTTTGCTTTTCTAGCTTACAAGAATGCTTCTTGTTCACATAGCTTTTTTGAAATTATACATGTTTTATGCAGAGTAGGTGCTTCAGAAGTAGACAAATACTTCATAGCCAGCAACCACCTTCCACTTCATCCACCATAGTCGTTCCTTGTTTTCACCATTTCCTTCACTAGTTTTCATCATTTTACATAGAAATTCTTCCAAGCACATTAAGTGAATCCAACCATCTTCTATCCTTATTGTTTACTTCTGAGTGATCCTAAACCTTTCCTCATTTCATTCCACCCATCTACCACCTTCCCTAAGCCTTCCATCACCTCCAACACCTTCCATTTTTCTCTCGGTTGTATCATGTAGGTTTACAAGGAATCGTGTAGGTTTCTAGTACATCTTGTAGGTTTTCCTGAAATGGCTTGTTTTGAGGTCGAATTGAGGGAAAACCTCTAGGAAGTCACCAAAGGTCTCCCAAGGGTATCCCACACCTTCCAACCATCTCCTAACCCTTCCATCCATCCTTTCACATCCTTAATTCACCTACCACATCGCCAAAAGAAATTAGTTTGCAAACTTGATTTTGCATGAAAAGAAAAAAGACAAAAACAGAGTTATTTCAATTCCTTTACTTGCACATTGGTGATGTTTGATGATTTTTACTTCCATGCTTAGATAATAGCATTTGGCTCATGTTAATTTAGCATTATTGCAAAGCATAGTTTCTTGGTAATTAATTAGGAAATGGTGTGATTTAGCATTGAATTTTCGTCTTTTTCATTATTGCAGTAGAGTACCTCCCCCTTAGAGTAGATTTCTCTTTCTTCCATCAAGAAAACAAGCTTCTTCTGACTCCATAGAAGTCTGGCTTGAAAACCATAGTGGTCTCTCGCCAATTGAACCATGACAAAAGGCAGAACCATTACTTTTACTTGTGTATACAACACTATCACCTCCAAGTTTATACAAACTCGAGGTTGATAAAGTAAAGCTAGTAGCCCAGGACTTGTAGAATTCTTGTTGCAATACTGTCACTCATTAGTATCTGAGTGCACGGAGCCCTTGAAGAGTCTACAACTAAGTGCATAGATCACCTACAACTAGGTGTGCAAGTCAGAAAAGGGAATGTAATTGAAGATATGTTTAATAAAAAATAAGTTTTGGTGAATTATTGTATTTGTGTATATTTTAATTGCCTATTGTTATGTATTCCATTATATATGGTTTCACTGAATTATGATAATATCCATAAGATATACAGTTAGGTGTTAGAGTTTATGAGTTTTTGTAAACTAATCATCAACACAAATTTATTATGCATGTGAAGTTATAAGATTGATATACAGTAGAAGTAAATACACAACACCACTTTGTGAATATCCCTTCAGTTGCAGAAACCTGGTTCTGCAACCTCATATAACTACTTTGGGTGAGACTGCGACATGTTTGTGGGTCATTTCCTGAAGGGCCAATAGTTGAGGGTTTTCTTGGTGCGCAGCACACTCCAAACCTGGGTCAAGACCCCTCAAACCAACACATTATTAGATGAGGAAGGAAAATTGATTCTCATTCTAGAAGAGGTCATGGGAAAAAGGGAGAAGAAGTTGAGGAATACAGTAATCCAAGAATATTTAATTTCATGGAAGGGCTTATCATCAGATGCTACTACATAGAAAGGGGAAAAGGTATTGTAGTTTCTTCAGGACAAGAAAATTCAAGAAGGGAGGAATGTGACGTCCCTTTCCCATCCATATAAGAATAAAAGGGTTGGCATGATAGTCTCTTTAGATTCCATGGGCTATTGAAAAAAAAAACTATGGGGGTCATTGGAATAAAATAAATAATAATTAAATAAATGTGGTAAAAGTCACTTTAGGAAAAATAAAGCAGCCCATGGTTTTTTCTTACCACCGATGGTTTTCATAGGAGGAAAATACTATTAAAATGAGGATACTGAAGGAGGGAGATGAGAATAGTTATTGATGAATTGATTAAAGAGCTCAAGTAGCTTGTTGAGATAGGTAGAAACCCTTATTTTTTCTTAGTTTCAGTGTTGAGATATACACCAGAGTTGGTGGCATCACTTTCAGTGGTTGCTAAGACATCCTAGCCAATTATTGAGTTTTGTAGGTTAATTCTTTAGAAGTCGATTTGAAAGCGTAAGGAGAGGATCAAAATTTTAGTGTGCCAATATGATCGAATCAACTGGAAGGAGGTCAAGTTAAACACACATTGAAGATCTATTATTAGCCAATTTCATACCCATAAGAGGAGGTCAAAATTATTAAGTTTCTACGAACTAAATCTAACTATAGTGAAGCAACCAAATTGTTGAATTGTTGAATCTATTGTTCATGTATGATTCAATTTTGAATCATATTGTTTGGCTCCATATATATCATCACTTATATGCTAGTTTTCATATAAAATTTTCTAGTAAACTCCCCTTTTTTATGAAGACTTTAATTTTAAAATTTTTATTTGACATTGATACTAATCGTACATTTTGGTTCTTCTTTATGCATATCCCAACATATTTCTATGTAATATTGGTAATGAAAATTTTATTTTCCAGCATTTTTAATGTCTAAGGATATATATTTACTATACAACACTTTTTCTATTATATACATATCACAAGATACCTAACTTTAGGGAGGTTTAATACAATTCTATTGCTAAATACCCAACTCTATTGTTTCATTAATTGATCAATCCTCTGATGTAGGATGGTATTATGAAAATGGAGAAAATCTAAAAGTTGTATAGTTAAAATGTTGTATTTTAAACAATAACCAATAATTTAACAATAATAGATCTGAGATCATTAATACCTTATACATATATCATTTAAAATAATATTAACCATAACTAAAATAACATATACATCCAAGAATAAACCAACACAAATTTTATATGGAAAACCTAGCAATGTACTGAGAAAAACCATAGGGAAAGATCAATAGATATTTTAATATTGACATAAATTACATAAGCCTTGTGAGCCCATCCCCCAATCACTTCATACAAAATGGATGGATTAAACCTTATTTATAAGAGAAGTTTTTGTTAAATTCAAGGAGAAGATTTTGTTCCATTCAAGGAGAAGCCAAGGCGTGGGGCAATGTCTAAATAAATGTCGATGCATTACCCCTCTAGGTGCTGCATGAATTTCATCAAGGAACCACCACAGAGATGCATGAATGAGAGAAACATATGTAACTATTAAAAGAAAAGATAGATTCAGAGAAAGAAACACTGCAGGAAGGAGCTGAAGAAAGTGGCCATGGAAAGGGAGGAAGAAAGGCAGCGACGAAAACAATTGGAGAAGGCCATTGGTGAGAATTGCAGCACAATTTGGGATGTGAAGGTCTGTGAGGATGAAGCACTAACAGAAAAGGTTGTGAAGCTCATCCTCGTGACCAAGGACTCAAAGAATGCTATAACCAAGTTGAAATTTGATTATGAAGTGAAGATATTAGAGCTACAAATAAGGTTGCAGCCAAGTATGCCACCATAGGTTCAAGAGCAGAGACAAAGGGAACTCAACAGAACATTGAAAGGAATAGCTTATATGATGACAAATTGTGGGAAGTTTCTTGACAACACGATGCAAATTTGGAACTCAATGTGGGAGGATCCAAACATCTTGAAGATTGAGGAAGAATTGTAGGCTAGGCAGAATCGACGCAATGAGTTATTGGCAGCAGTGAAGACCTTACCAGTCTTGTAGAGGCTTGCTAGTATTTTCAAAGGAAAGAACCTCCAAACGCAAATAGATGATTTGTTGACGAAAGCACAGATCTTGCAAGAGATGACTCAACCGTGGAAGGAGGAAGCCCTATAACTTTCACATGTTGTAGATGAACAACTGAAGGAATTGAAAAAAAGGGAAGAAAAACTACTGCAGAAGTCTATTGGCTGTTGGAAATAATACTGAGAAGGGGGGGGGGGTGAATCAGTATTATCAAATCAGATACTTTTTCATTTTTCATACTCAGATTCATATACGCAACTTCGGTTAAGGATATCCGTGTATATACGCGACTGTGTTAAATGCAACCATCGTACATGCAGTAATCTTATGATTCAGTTAACTTATCTTCAGTAAATGCATCAGAACATTATTAACCATATTAACAGTAATCAGGTGCAGTAAAACAGAACAGATCATCACACATAAAGAGCACACATGAACACCATGATATAAGGTGGAAACCCAATGTGGGTGAAAACAACCTGCTGCAATTTGTTTCTATCTTCCATTAATAAGAAACTTCTTTTACAATGTACTAGTGCAGTCCTTTACCAGTACGCAGGCTTCTACCTGCAGAAGGTTACAACCTTCTTAGCTCTTGTACTATCCATTCCATTTACTAATACGTAGGCGCTGGCCTACTGAAGGCTCCAACCTTCACTCGTTTTCCAGCTACTCCTGGAAGGGAGCTACAACCCTCTGGCTCTTGTACTGGCCAATATGTTTACCAGTACGTAGGTGCCGGCCTACAATCATCTAGGGACCACGTTTCATACATTTTCATACTGGATCCATGAAACAATCATCATTGCAATACAACCTGCATCATCAATCTCTGAATCACCCAATACTAAAACACAGTCACAGAATACATAACTCTGCAACAACAACCAGATCCAATAGCAACTTCAAATATCAAACTTCATACTATATACGCTACTTGGATGAACCCAACCTGCGTGTATACGCGCTTTTACCAAAGACAACCCGCGTACAGATCTGCAAATTCTACCTCATAACTTTGCAGCAATTTCAGACATCAGAACATACCGAGATCATAACATTCATACAATAAACATGTGTCAATAGATCTATTCTATCCATACTCAAACCATATAAAGATAATCATTCCAAGACTTGAGATCCCAATCCATCATTCATCATCCTTCACATGAGTGCCTCCATAGTTCAGATCAAGCAAGACATCACCAACCCATAACCAGCATCTAGATCTCACACTTTATCAGATGTTCATCACTTGCTCACTCTTGCACACCCCTC
This sequence comes from Pinus taeda, assembly GCA_000404065.3. NCBI lineage: Eukaryota > Viridiplantae > Streptophyta > Pinopsida > Pinales > Pinaceae > Pinus > Pinus taeda. Next base: position 25,436 of record APFE031112678.1, read on the forward strand.
TTGGCCTAATGATCTTCTCCTTATATAGGTTTAGGCTTCTCTCAATACCATGGTCCAAAACCACGTCGAACAAATACCTTGGACCCAATACCTGGGGTCGTTACTTCGGACCAAATACCATGGACCAATACCATGGACCAAAACCATGGTTTCCGACATGTACGCGCCTTTACTTCTGAGAACCTACGTGTGTACGTATACGCTCCTTTTTCTCCGATTACCCGCGTATATACGCACTTTCATCACGGTCAACCTGCGTATATCTCTCTTTTGATCTACTGCACTAGATATTCCATCTAATTAAGTTACCATCACCTGTATCATACCTCTGAGTGAGTTGCCATCAAGGACAACACCTGTATCATAATGCCAACAATCTCCCCCTTTGGACTTGATGGCAACCACCACGCCAAGTCACTCTCCCCCTTGACATCAAGGGCAAAGGACGGACCAAGATATTCTCTTCCTTGGTATACCTTCTGCTATCCATACTCCCCCTGAGTACATGCTGAAGTTTCTGATTAAGCTCCCCCTTTGTATATGCCAAGGTGTACCAATCTGTCCATGCTCCCCCTGACTGTAGGCAAGATATGCAAAAAGATGTTCTACAAGAAGAACATGACTCTATTGTAAATGACCTTCATATCACCAAAGACTCATACATACATCCATCCCATGCATATTGGGGTAAAAAAATACATCATATGACTCACAAAGACCAAGGGCCTAAACAAGACCATGATAGTTATGAGCAGCTATCATACACCATATGATCTTTATTATAAGCATCTAGCATCCAGATCTAAAACCTGCAATCCATTCTTTTGATCAAACAACAAGATGTATCATTTAGCTTCATAAACTTTATCAACAACTTCTAACCATAATGCCAACAATGCATTGTTTGAAGTATATGCTCCCCCGAGCTTGTGCCAACCATTTCATGGCTGAACCATTTCCTTGGTCTGTTCTGCTGCCGTTTCTTCTGATCTCCATATACGCGACTTTGCAGCCTGTAACTCGCATATATACGCGACTTGTCTTCATGAAACCCGCGTATGAGATTTGGAATACTGATGTTCCACACTTCCAGCTTCCTCTGAACCTATCATGTCTGTGTACTCTGCTATGTCACATCTTTCTGGTTGTACTTCCTTCTTCTTCCATATCTTCAAGCGTGCTGATGTTTTCTCCTTTTGGTATGGTGTCCACAATCTTCTCTTGCATTCCTTTGCTATGTTTCCAAGTTTGTAACATGCATAACATCTTACATGTCTCATATTCCTTCTATAGCAATCAACAGCTTTGTGACCAAACATATTGCAAGTAAAGCAATATCCATTAAAGTACCTGGAATATGATGATCTTTCATGATGGTCTTGAATCCTTCTTCTTCTACATCTAGCTGCAACATGTCCAAGATTATAACATTCAACATTATTCATAGGAGAAGTAAAATATTTTCTTTGAAGGACTTCTTTCCTTGCTTGGTGATGAGATTGACCTTCCATCTCCTTGTTGAGCATTTCAGATTTTGCATTAGAGTCCCTTGTCTTACTTTGTGAACTAGATTCACCTTCAATAGACTCATGAAAACCAAGACCAGTTTTGATAGCAGGAGACCGTTGACTACTTAGAATATCATCCAAAATCTTAGAACTATCTTGAAATCGCAATAGTTTATCCTTTTCTTCTAATTTACTTTTCAAGATATTTACCTCAACCTGATGTTGTTCTTCCTTTTCCAAACATTGCATCTTCAAGGTTTCTTCAGACTTTTTTCTTCTTCCACTTGTTACCTTAGTTTGAGAATCTCATTTTCTTGCTCTTCATTCAACACTTGCAGCATTTGATGAACTTTGAAGGCACATTCCAGCTAAACTTTTAGGCTGATAATTTCTTCTTTGAGAGCACTCTCCCTTTTGCTAGGTAGGTCTTGTAGATCTATGACTTCATCTGATGCTTCATTTGCTTGTCCATCTTCAATCTGAGGTGATTCAGAATCTGAATACTTACTTTCATTCCCCGACAGGCTGTCATTGTTCCTTTGAGTTGTCTTCTTCTTTTGTCGTGCTTTCTTTCCCATTGTTCTACGGATCTCCTTCAAGCAATCAAGCTTCTACCAAAGGACCTGCTCTGATACCAATTGTTGGAAATAATACTGAGAGCGGGGGGTTGGGGGGTGAATCAGTATTATCAAATCAGATACTTTTTCATTTTTCATACTCAGATTCATATACATGACTTCGGTTAAGGATATCCGCGTATATACGCGACTGTGTTAAATGCAACTAGCATACATGCAGTAATCTTATGATTCAGTTAACTTATCTTCAGTAAATGTATCAGAACATTATTAACCATATTAACAGTAATCAGGTGCAGTAAAACAGAACAGATCATCACACATAAAGAGCACACATGAACACCATGATATAAGGTGGAAACCCAATGTGGGTGAAAACCACCTGCTGCAATTTGTTTCTATCTTCCATTAATAAGAAACTTCTTTTACAATGTACTCGTGCAGTCCTTTACTAGTACGCAGGCTTCTACTTGCAGAAAGATACAACCCCCTGGCTCTTGTACTGGCCAATATGTTTACCAGTACGTAGGTGCCCGCCTATGATCATCCAGGGACCACGTTTCATACATTTTCCTACTGGATCCATGAAACAATCATCATTGCAATGCAACCTGCATCATCAATCTCTGAATCACCCAATATTGAAACACAGTCACAGACTACATAACTCTGCAACAACAACTAGATCCAATAGCAACGTCAAATATCAAACTTCATACTCTATATGCTACTTGGATGAACCCAACCTGCGTGTATATGCGCTTTTACCAAAGACAACCCGCGTACAGATCTACAAATTCTACCTCATAACTTTGCATCTATTTCAGACATCAGAACGTACCGAGATCATAACATTCATACAATAAACATGCGTCAATAGATCTAGTCTATCCATACTCAAACCATATAAAGATAATTGTTCCAAGCCTTGAGATCCCAATCCATCATTCATCATCCTTCACATGAGTGCCTCCTTGGTTTAGATCAAGCAAGACATCACCAACCCATAACCAGCATCTAGATCTCACACTTTATCAGATGTTCATCACTTGCTCACTCTTGCACACCCCTCTTGGCCTAATGATCCTCTCCTTATATAGGTTTAGGCTTCTCTCAATACCATGGTCCAAAACCATGTCGAACAAATACCTTGGACCCAATACCTGGGGTCGTTACTTCGGACCAAATACCATGGACCAATACCATGGACCAAAACCATGGTTTCCGACATGTACGCGCCTTTCCTTCTGAGAACTTGCGTGTGTACGTATACGCTCCTTTTTCTCCGATTACCCGCGTATATATGCACTTTCATCACGGTCAACCTGCGTATATCTCTCTTTTGATCTACTGCACTAGATCTGCCATCTGATTAAGTTGCCATCACCTGTATTATACCTCTGAGTGAGTTGCTGTTGAGTCTTGAAAATGTCATTCATTTCCATTACACTTTCACTATTATGTCCATTATATCACCTCCATTTCACCTCCATTTCACTACTATGTCACCACATTCATCCCACTTTCATTGTCATTGGGTTACCTTTATGTTTTTCCAATATTTATTATTTCTAAGCCTTTTAAGTGAATTTGTGGTTAAACATTAGAAAATAATGTGCAGATGCTTATACCTAACAAATGGGTTGAGTTTGTTGACATGTGTAGGTTGAAAGGAGACTTCTAGAAGACCCTTATGTGGCACTCTAAGGCCAAATTCGAATTTGGTTGGAAAGAATCATGG
>APFE031112678.1:38578-61915 GCA_000404065.3 Pinus taeda
AACAACGAAGTAAGAAAGAGGTTAACTAAGCACATATAGTGCACCACACTTCATCAGTTTACGAACCCCGGGTTGACAATTAATACTAGCAATTTAGATAACACTAAATTGACTAAACAGTTGCCATCAAGGACAACACCTGTATCATAATGCCAACATTGGCCCTATTACAAAAGCTTCACTGAAGGAAGTGTAAAAGGAAGAAAAGTTGATGGCAAAAACACTCCAGCATTAAAATATAGTATACAACAGGATCACAGCAAAGATCAAGGGCATCAAATCTAAGTGACTTGGGATGAGTCACGGGTGAGTGTCAGGGGCTTGTTGGGCAGGGCCCAACTTGGTCCAAGTTTTGGGTAAAAGACTATGTGAAAGAAGGAGCGGACCGCATAGAGCTAGCAAATATATATTCTTCCCGCAAAATTTTAGGACTTTTAGGATGGGATAAAACCCTTATTTTGTAATGCGTATTAGGTATTAGTCCTTGTTTTATGGATCCATGGTATGTAGAACATGGTTTTTGTATAGATGAAGTGTATAGAAGGATATGTCATTCTTTGTAAAGAATAACAATAAGATATAATGGAAGTAATGAAATATCATTGAATCTTTTCTTTTGCATTTGTAGCTTGTAGTTTTGGGAGAAGGGCCACAACTGAGTGTGGAGAGACCTTGAAGAGTCTACAATTGAGTGCATAGACCACCTATAGCTAGGTGCATAGGTCGGAAAAGGGAATTTAGTTGAAGATCTGTTTAACAAAGAAGAAGTTTTGATGATGTATTGTATCTCTATAAATGTTAATTTTCTACTGTTATGTGTTTGATTATGGATGCTTTTATTGAGTATACAAAGATTTGTAGGATATATTGTTAGGTGTTAGAGTTTATTTGTTTCTATAAACTATTCATTAACGCAAATTTCTTATGCATGTGAAGTTATAATATTGAAATCAGTGGAAGTAAATACATGATGCCACTTAGCGAATCTCTCTTTGGTTGCAGAAACCTAGTTCTACAACCTCCCATAACTGGTTTGAGTGAGACTACTACTTGCTTGCAGGTCATTGCTATAAGGGACATTAGTTGAGGGTTTTTTTGGTGTGTAACACACTTTAAACTCAGATCAAGCCCCCTCATACCAACAAATGGTTCCATTGTCTAGACCAGGATTTGCTTAAAGGGACATGATTTGGTATCCGTTGAAGAAAGAACTCCAGGAGTGGGTCAAACAAAAAGAAATAGAATTTGTAGAAAAAGAGAACACAAAGCCACATTTATCTACTAAAGCTTTGTTGCAAAGACATATCTTTGAATATGAATACGGTATTTTCTTTAGTTTGCTCATTGAATGGCTTGAGTGGATATCTAAGTTATATGAGCATAAGAACTATTTCAAAGGCAACAGACCTAAGAAGTGGAACCTTGATTTGGTATAGAGGCTCAAGAGAATCAATAACAATATCTCAAGGGTTTTTGATTTATGGATTGATAGCATTTTGGGAGGGTTTATCACTGGGTTCGTGATTGACCAAATTGTGTCCTATAGTGAAGCTGAACGAAGATTCTTCAAAGGACCATAGGTAAGTTTTTTAATTCTCTAAGATCTGGATTAAAGTGTTATTGTGTGAAAAAGGGATTCTACATATGCAGTCAGATTAATGTTTGGGCAAATAAGAAATAAGTCAGAACCAAGAGCTACGTGAAATGAAAACGATACATAATAGATCTGAAGAATTTTATTGAGGATGATTAGAGCCCTCTGTTGGGATCAGAGAATGAAGAAGAAAGAAGTAATCCTAAAACCCTACGATATTCTACCACCCATCTTGAAGGCGCGTCGAAGTCAGAGACTAAAATGAACCAGGGTGTCTTTGGGATTCCCAATCCATCCATCCCCCTCACACCCCATCCCCCTCCCCATACTTCCCCTATAGCTCCACCTCCTCCTCCACCTTCCTCTCCACCTATCCCCCCAAGAAGAAGAAGAATAGATAATGAAATTAAGCTACATGTCTTTAGAGGACTAGGAACAGAGGACCTTAACCCGTTTCATTTTGTAGCTGATACAATATGGATGGAAAGATATATTAATAACGATGATGTAAAGAAGGCACATCTCGTCATGTCGGTGAGGGAGAGAACATTGACATGGTATATGAAACTCTGTGAGTAAGCCGAATGATTCATTTGATGAAATTAAGAAGGCCTTGTTATCAGAGTTCAAGAAGAAAAAATCAAAATCATAGTGTATCACAAAGCTGAAAGAGATCAAGCAAGAATCAATTGAATCTATGTGGGAATTGGACCAGCAATTCAAGGTTTTGATGGGTAAAGTGATCTTTGATACATCCCCATAGCAACATAAGGAATGGTTCATAGCCACTCTATTACCACATATTAGGTTACCATTATCACAACAGAATATTGGGACGCAAGTTGAAGCATTGGAGATTGCGATGAAGTTGAATGCCTCACTGGTTAGAGATACTCATGCATGAGTACAACAAATATAGAATCATCTAGTTATGTTGACCCTAGAATTGCAAGATCTGAAGAAAGGTAAAGAATTCATACCAAAAATATCAGAAGTTTGGTGTACGAAGTGAAAAGTGGAAGGTCACTATAAGGATCAATGCCTAGTATTAAGAGATTATATTGCAAGTGGAGTGCCTAATCCAGTAAATCTGGGTATTTGGTGCTAAATTTGTAGGACATCAGGTCAACATCGCTCCAAAGACTACTATCTATTACATAAATATATACAGACCCCCAAAAAAATGTTTTGTAACTTTTGTAGATCATTAGGCCATGATGAGAAAAATTGTCAAAAGTATGACTTCATGATGGAGCACACTACTGATAATTATAGACTATAAGATGAAGGAAATGCACATGAAGAGAAAGGCCAACACACTGGATGAGGAGGATTTGAAGGATAAGGAGGAGGAGGAGGAGGAGATGGTTGAGGACAAGGCCATACTATCTACTATAAGTATGGACAGTCATGACACTTCACGAGAGACTGTAAGAACCCAACGACAACCTGTAATTACTATAAGGCCTTTTATCATGTCATAGAAGAATGTCCCATCCTCATTGTGAAGATGTATGAAAAAAGAAACCAGTAGCTTGCAGTGAATGTCCAAATGATGACCACTAAGCCAAGGGAAGATCAACTATGCATTGGCATTGTATCAAGAAGTGGGACCACGATTGGGAATGACAAGGCCAAGGGAAAATAGGAAGTTGAAGCCACATGGATAAGGAAAACCACTGAAAAGGCTCATATATTTGATATCTTGAAGGAAAAGAAAGAATTCATGGAGGCAAGGCAAAGCTTTACGGATGATGGGGCATCAACCTCTACCATGCAACTGACTCAGAAAGATAACTGTGAAATAGTAACGGTTGTGACACAAGAGGTGGATCCAAATGTTTTGAAGTCTTTTCTACTGACCTGCATGAAGTTTTTGAGGAGTCATAAGGATGCGGATGGATTACAAGAACTGATAGAATGCTTTACTTCTAGGGAGATATCGCAAAGCGAGATGTGCATGGTGAATAACTTGCATAGACACAAGGAGAGAGCATGGAAAGAAATGAGGCTTACAATGTAGATTGGAGAATATGACATGGATCAAGTTATCTTAGATATGGGCTCTGATGTCAATTTCTTGTCAATGCAGACTTGAGAATCGATGGGTATGTTAAAACTACAATGGACTACTATTCAGCTGAATATGACAAATCAACAGAAAATCTTAACCCAGGACGGTTTTCTAATGTCACAGTGGACATCGATAGAGTGTGCACTACCACTGACTTTGAAGTGATTGAGATAGTAGATGATAGTAATCCTTATCCCGTGTTTCTTGGATTGGATTAGGAATTTGAAAACATGTCTATAATTAATATGAAGAAAAGACAAATGATATTGTAAAGCAATAATTTGAGGGTTATTGTTCCATTGGATCCATCAAAAGGGGTGAGGTACAGAGCCCGTCAGAGAGGAATATAGCACTGATGATGTTGATAATATCTATTAAATCACAACGAAGGAAGAAGAATGGATCAATCCCACTGTAGATGGAAAACTGACTTGGGAGCAAGTTAGTTCTTGTACCTCGGATTCAAAATAAGAATTGGAGGACTCACAGAACAGATTGCATGAAGTGTCTATAAAGTGATGTGCAAGGATTACCAAAGTAGTATGATGCATGATAGCTAAGGTACATGATTTACCTTTATATGGTGGTTTGGGTGATGTAAATACTTTCTTTCAAGATTATGAAAGGTGGGTACTAGAATGTCAAAGGCTGTCAGCACTGGATCAAGCATTGATGGTTATGCCTACTAGATGGTGGGGTACACATATGAAGAATATAAATTTTGGAAGAAATGTATGAGGTTGATGTGGGTAAGATTTACGCAAGTAGAAATAGACCTCGCAGAAAAGTGTGATGGCCAAAATGATCCTAGAGACTATATACAAATCTACATGGAAGCTTGGAGAGAAATTCCATGAGAAGAATGGGTACATGGTTTTATCCATACCCTAGGAATGATCCCTTAGAATTGGTATTTGGAAACTAAACTTCGACATGGCACTGCTAGCTAGGTGGAAATGGTGAATGGATTTGTGATGACATTCATATTTGAAGATGACTATCCATATATAGATGCAACGCTGAATATAGTTAAGAAAAATATTTTTGAAAGTGAAGTTCCAGTTATCTAGCAACCTGATTGGGCTGTGCAGGTCTGAAATGTGATGGAATGCTATAACCTCACTACAGAAGAGGATGAAGATCCTCACAACATTGATATCAAAGCATCAAAAGGACATCGTGAAGTGAATTAGCCTGATATAGAGATGCTAGATATAACACAACCATTGAAAATGAAGAAAGCAAATATAGGGCCTGAAGCTAAACGGAAGTATGTGACCATAGGAGATTATTGGGACGACGAAACTATCAATAAGATAATAGATTTGTTGCATGAATACCAGGAGTTGTTTCCCTCTAAATTTTCAAATATGAAAGGCATCCTAGGGGATTTGGGAGTTATGAGGATTCCTCTAAATCCTAATACGAATCTTGTTAAGTAGAGGCCTTATATACTGAACCCAAAATATAAGGAAACAATAAAAGAAGAATTGGACAAAATGTTAGCCGCGGGGATAATTGAACCTGTCAAAGACTCTGAATGGGTAAGTACCATGGTAATTCAAGAGAAGAAGGTGAAAGGGGAAATTAGAATCTATTTTGACTTGAGGAAGTTAAATGATGCATGCCTATATGACCCTTTTCCCACCCCTTTACAGACGAAGTGTTAGATAATGTAGGAGGACAAGAGGCTTACTCTTTTACATATGGCTTCTCAGAGCATCACCAGATGATAATTGCACCAGATGATAGAGATAAGACAACATTTTCCATAGAATGGGGGTCCTATCAATACATTGTAATGCCTTTTGGGTTGAAGAATCCACCTGCCATTTTTTCCAGAGTTGTAATTGCAACTTTCAAAGAGTACATACACAAATTTCTGGAAGTTTACTTCGGTGATTGGACAGTATTTGAGCTATTAAAGAAGCATGTGGAAAGCTTGAGGTTGATACTAGATACATGTAGGTAGTATTAGATATCGTTGAACCTAAAGAAGCGCATATTTTGTCCGCAATTTGGAATATTGTTGGGACATGTGGTTTGTAAACAAGGATTGATGGTACATCTGACAAGTATCGTAGTAAGATCTGAAGAATATCTATTGATGCATCCCCTGATGATGGACTCACTTGGTATTCCGAAACATGGGGTTCACTAAAACTCTATAATAGGTCATTCCTCCTATCCAAAAAATTGTAAACTTGCCATGACCAAAAATAGTAAAACAATTGTGTACTACGCTGGGAAACATAGTTTACTACAAGAAGTTTATAAAAGGATATGCGCAAATAACTGCACCAATGGAAAATTGCTAAAGAAGGATGTGACCTTCCAGTGGGATGAAGAATTCCAAAAAAACTTGGACGTTCTGAAAGGAAGATGGTAATTGTGCCAATTCTAGTTTTTCCGGACTAGAAGAAATAATTTCATGTGCATGTTGATGCATCTTGCATAGATTTGGGAGTAGTACTAGCATAGCCAGGAGAAGGGGATATTGATCATCCCATTTCATTTGCAAGTAGGAATCTATCTAAGGTAGAAATGAATTATAGCACGACGGAAAGGGAGGGGTTAGCCATGGTGTATGCACTACGGAAGTTCATACATTACTTGTTGGCAGGACACTTTAAGATGTTCATAGATCACTCCCTGCTGAAGTATTTGGTAAATAAGCTTGTCTTAGGAGCGAATATATGATGATGGATGTTATTATTCCGAGAATACAACTTCAAAGTTATAGTGAAGTGGGTAAGATTGAATGTTGAGCTAGATAATCTATCCAGAATAGAGACGGGAGAAGAACTTACAAATCTTGAATATAACCTACACGATGCACATTTGTTTGCAATTAAAGTCATAGATGATCAATTCAAGGATATTATTTATTTTTTTTCCACACAAATGGCACCCATAGAGTACACAACAAAGCAAAATAAGGAATTGGTGGTTCAAACAACTAATTTCTTGCTGATTGCGGGACACTGGTATAAAATGGGACAAGATGAAGTCTTGCGCATAGACATCCCTAAACAAGAAGGACAAAACATTCTGATTGAAGCTCATGTAGGAGTAATAGGTGGTCATTATGCAGGAAAATCCACTATGTAGAATATTTTGAGAGCCAATTTATGGTGGCCTATGATGCATAAGGAAGAAAAAGACTTTTGCCAAGCATGTGATGTATGCCAAAGGAAAGGAAAGCCATCTAGAAGAGATGAAATGCCACTAGTACCCCAAGTGACCTTACAGGCTTTTGATAAATGGAAAATTGACTTTTTTGGACTGATTAGTCCACCGAGGAAAAACACTAGTGCAAGATATATCATCACTGTGAAAGATTATTTGACAAGATGGGTCGAGAAAAAACTGATAATGTATTGCAGCATAAAAATTGATGCAAAGTTCATTTTCGAGTATATATTGTCTAGATTTGGTTGTCCGAAGATCTTGATGAGCAACCAAGGGACACATTTTTTGAATAAGATGATTGAAGCACTAACTGAGGAATTCCAAGTTTACCATCAGAAGAACACTCACTACCACCCTTAGGAAAATGGGACAGTGGAAGCTTTTAATAATATTATGGAGAACAAATTGACCAAGGTGTGCAACGTAAACATAGATGAATGGGACTTGAGGATTCCAATGGTGTTGTGGGCATACAGAATGACATGTAAGAAGTTGTTTGGGAAGACACCTTTCAAGTTGGTATATGGACAAGAAGTAGTTATGCCAATGGAATACATTGTGTCGAGTCTAAGAATTGTGGTTGTAACAGATATGGAAGACCCCAACATGATGAATGAGAGAATGCCACAAATACTAGCTTTAGAAGAAGACAGATTCATAGAAGGATTCTATCAACAGATGCAGAAAGAAGGGAAGAAAGTCATGGGTTGACAGGAACATCAAGAAGAAGATATTTTGTGAAAGGGATCTTGTATTATTATATGACAATAAGTTCATGAAGTTGTCGAGAAAATTTAAAATGCATTGGTTGGGGCCATATATTTTCAAGAAGATTATAGATGGTGATGTTGTTCAACTTGCAAATTTAAATGGTCAGATGATTACGACGAGTGAATGGCAGTAGATTCAAAATATACAGGGACGATTATGTCCCTAGACCGTTGCACTGAAGAATGAAGGGAAGGAAGTCATAGCGCCACCTGTAGTTGAAAGTGGGCACGAGACTATAAAATACTCTATAGGAAGGGACTTTTTCGAAGGAATATTGCTACATGATACTCAAAAGTATGAAGAAGTCTATATGATTTGTGATGAAGAGGAGGTGACTACGCCAAAAGGTAATTCAGACGAAGTTAGCAAGAAATATGAACGTTGGAAAGAAAAAGGGCACAGTTAAAAATAAATTAACATTGAAGGACACAAGAGAAAAGCATTTATGAAGCATAACTAGATGTATCTAGCCCATACCTACATTAATGAACCAAATCTAGAGCCAATCATGAGACCGGGAATTCAAAAATTTTATAAAAACTGCATCCTATGCCACATTTGACACTTTGTAACCTAAGAGAGATTAGAAATTGCACTTAAGTGAAGAAAAGCTATTGCATATCTGAGAGGAGCTAGGAAGGCTTGGTCAGAATATTCAAGAAGAAAGGGCTAACTAGTGTCATGGAGTCACAATAAAGAAAGACCGCAAGAGAAAATGTACCAATACCCCTGATGGACTTAAGGTCGCCAAGGAAGGTGCCGCAAATGCAACTACAGTGACAACCATGTAAGAGACAGGAGAAGAGACCAGCTGAGGGCTCTGTAGTAGAATTGAGAATGTCACCATGGAAGAAGATGTATAAGGAAGTGTGTTTGAAGAACATGAAGGACAAAGGCAAAAAGCCCATGAATAAAGGAAAGATACTAATGCAACAAGAGGGGCCTCAGCAAGTCCATGACAATGAGGAAGAAGCTGAGTTTCATAGGAAGGAGATAGAGAATGAGGAGACTCCATATGTGCTCCCAATGTACATGCCACCGAGAAAAATGGGTGCAAAGCCGGTTAAGGAGCCAAAAGAAGAGAAATTTTCTACTTATATTTCGTTGTTGCTTGAAGAGGTGCCTTTTGAAGGAGAAGTGTTGGGGAAGATTCACCAACTAAAATTGAAAGATTTGGATTTCAATGACAGAAGCAAATTTCCACAATTTGAGCCGAGTAGGTACCTAAAGAAAGTCCACTGCCTAGAGAGTAGAGTTACAAGACTAGAGTTTCAACAATGGGTTGCAGGAGTGCAGAGAGAAAGACTTTTGAACATTCTAAATTTTCCACACTTTGGTTGAAGCCCATTCAATATAATCTGTGTGTGATAGATCCTCTTTCTGGTGCATGATGATTTCATTTGTTTAAGGATAAGGATCCCACTTGATGGGATGCTCATTAGAAAAATAAAAACACTTCCATATTAAGGGAAGGACCCTGCAGATGAATTCCTGGGTAAAACCAAATATAAGGAGATGGCCCAAATGATGAAAGAAAAGTTTAGGTTAGTAAAGGAATCCAGTGGATAAGAGATAAAATCCATCAAGGATCAAGGTATGTGCTTCATCTTAGGGGGGAAGAACATGAGGAAGTGCAGGGCCAATGAAGTACTTGTAGTAGTAGTTTCATTAGAGAAACAATGCATCACAGAGGTCCAATTCAACTAGGATTCTTATCTATGTAAGGAGTTTTTAATGGATTGCAGGGAAGCACAAGAAGAAGGGAAGACCCTCCAATATTCTTGGTTGCTAAATCTCATTGCACTTATTGCATGGAAGGAGCTAGAAGATACTTAATTTTTTACTGTTGAGGTGGATGTATGCAAAGAAATGAGTTATGCTTCACTATGGTTTATGAAGGAGATGATGTGTGCAGTAGAGAACAAGATTTTCTTCATAGTCATGGCGATGGATTTGGATATGGCGGTGAATCAGTACCCTAGACTCTTACCGAGCCTGTACAAACAATGTTGTCATATAGCATAGTTTAAGGAAGATTTTCACAGGGCGTAATTGAAAGTGATGAAGGACCCAATAGAGACATGGCATCCATTTCCACACCTGATAATGGATGATTATATCCTTGTGGTAGTGCAGGATTATTTAGAGGAATGGATGACTCCACCTGATGGAGCAGTTGGAGGAGAGGGAGAAGAAAAAGGAACCTCACAGGGTGTGGGTACAAGTAAGGAGAATTTTGATTAGGGAACAAAAGAAACAGGGGGAGACCAGGAACAAAAAGAACACTACAGTGATGCTGAGCTATCAGAAGAGTCACCCTTTGTAATAAAACTTCAACCAAGAAAGAAGCATAAGATAGATAAGAGAAAGGATGCAGTGCCATTTGTCCTCACTAATGGGGACATCGATGAGATAATAGAGAAAACCCAGGAGATTAACACAGAGACTTGGGAAAAGATTAATGATCACTACAAAGTGATCTTGGTTGAGGTACAATAGGGCATCGTAGAGCTAAAGGTGTTGCCACAAGCAGTGAAACAACCAAAGAAGGTAACCTAACCATTGTAGTAGGAACAAAGACTAGAAACGAGCTTTGGAATGAGGATGTTACATGTGCTAGCTGGGGAATTGAAATTTAAGTAGTAAAAGACAAAGAGTGATCCAATGCATGGAATAGTGTTCATATGAATGTTGTTGTGCTACCCCTCTAGGTGCTACATGGATTTTATCAAGGAATCACCACAGAGATGCAAGAACAAGAGAAACGCATGTACCTATTATAACAAAAGGCGAAGTTAGAGAAAGAAACATTGTAGAAGGAGCTAAAGTAAGTGGACATGGAAAGGGAGGAAGCAAGGTAGCAATGAGAATAGTTGGAGAAGGCCATTAATGAGACTTGCAACACAGTTCTAGATGTGAAGGTCCATGAGTATGAAGCACCAATAGAAAAGGTCATGAAGCTTGCCCTCGTGATCAAGGACTCAAAGAATGCTATAGCCAAGCTCAAATTTTATTATGAAGTGAAGATATTAGAGCTAAAAATAAGGTTGTAGCCAAGTACACCTCCAAAGGTTCAAGAGCAGAGACAAAGGGACCTCAGTGAAACATTGAAAGGCATAACTAATATAGTGGTAGATTGTTCGAAGTTGCTTGACAACATGATGCATATTTGGACCTCATTGTAGGAGGATCCAAATCTATTGAAGATTGAGGAAGTACTGTAGCCCAAGCAGAAGTGATGCGATGAGAGATCCAGGTGGATATTGGTGGCCACTCGCCAATTCCACTTGGACCCCCACCATTGTTTCTTTTAGTTTTTCATTTTCCTTAATTGTAGCACAGTTTACTATTTTTAGCATTTTTTCAGGTCTTGAACTTCCGGAGCCATTTTGGGGCACTAAACGATGTTTTTTGGAAAACATGGGAGCAACTGGGTCCATGGATTGATGCTTCTCATCCCAAGGTTTTATTCCTCAGATAGATCTTTCTAATGAGGTATTTTGCACATCAAATGGAGATCGTATGCCAAAGTTACGACCCGGGGAAGTTGATGTACCAATTTACCCAAAACGGGGCCCATAGTTTGGCGCTTCATCTCCTAGGGTTAGGTTTTTGGATGTTTAGGGTTTTCCATTATTTCTCAACAATAAATAGGCCTTCGAGCCTCATTGTAAGACAGCTCAGAGGCATGCATCCACCACATATCTCCTCAAAGATAAGCTACCATCGCCCGAGCTACTTTATTTCCATTTATGTTTGTAATCATATCTCAGTATTTTACTTTAATGAAATGAAGTATTATTTCTATTGCATCTCTATATTTATCATTATCTTTGTAATTTGTTGTGTTCCAGTTTAAATCTAGATCATTTGCAGTTGTGAATACATTACCAATCTTGTAGAGGCTCGCTAGCATTTTCGAAGGAAAGAACCTCTAGACAAAAATAGATGATATGTGGAGGAAAGCATAGATCTTTCAAGAAAGGACTCAACCATGGAAAGAGGAATCCCTGGAAATTTCACATGTCATAGATGAATGGCTGAAGGAATTGAAGAAAAGGGTAGTGGAGCTACTGCCAAAGATTACTCACCCTACTACAGAAGCTTTGCTGAAGGAAGCACAGAAGGAAGAAAAATTGATGGTAGAAACACTCTAGCATAACAACGCAGTATACAACGGTATCAAAATGAAGATCAAGGGCATCAAAGTTGAGCAACTCGGGACAAGTCGCAGGTGAGTGTTGTGAACGTGTTGGGAAGGGCCCAACTTGGTCCAAGTTTTGGGTAAAAGGTCCCGTGAAATAAGGAGCGGACTGCACAGAGATGGCAAAGATATATTCACCGCGTAAACTTTTAGGGCTTTTGGGATGGGATAAAGGCCTTATTTTGTAATTGGTATTGGGTAGTAGTCCTTTTTTTATGGATCCATGGTATGTCGACCATGGTTTTTGTATAGATGAAGTGTATAAAAGGATATGTAATGCTTTGTAAAGACTACCAATAAGATAGAAGGAAAGTAATGAAATATCATTGAATCTCTGTTTTCGCATATGTAGTCTGTAGTTTCGGGAGAAGACTTTGCAACTGAGTGCATAGTGACTTTGAAGAGTCTATAGCTAAGTGTGTAGAACACCTTTAGCTAGGTGTGCAGGTCAGAAAATGGAATGTAATTGAATATCTATTTAATAAAGAAGAAGTTTTGGCAAATTATTGTATCTCTGTATATGTTAATTGTCTACTATTATGTATCTGGTTATGTATGATTTTACTAAGTTATGCGACAATATGTAATATATATTGTTAGGTGTTAGAGTTTATGCATTTCTGTAAACTAATCATCGACGTAAATTTCTTTAGCATGCGAAGTTATAACATTGATATACAATAGAAGTAAATACACAACGCCACTTTGCGGATATCCCTTCAGTTGCAGAAACTTGGTTCTACAACCTCCTACAATTGCTTCAGGTGAGACTACAACCCGCTTGCGGGTTGCTTCTAGAAGGGCTAGTAGTTGAGGGTTTTGTTGGTGCACAACACACTCTAAACCTGGGTCAAGCCCCCTCAAACCAGTACATTACTAGACAAGGAAGGAAAATTGGTCCTCATTCCAAAAGAGGTCTTAGGAAAAAGGGAGAAGAAGTTGAGGAATAGAGTAATCCAAGAAATTTAGTTTGATGGAAGGGCTTATCATTAGATGCTACTACATGGAAAGGGGAATATGTATTACAGTTGCTTTAGGATAATAAAATTTGGGAAGGGAGGAATGTGATGTCCCTTTCCCATCCCTAGAAGCATAATAGGGTTGGCATGATAGCCTCTCTAGATCCCATGGGCTATTAAAAATAACTATGGGGGTCATTGGAATAAAATAAATAATAATTAAATAAACGTGGTAAAATTCACTTTAGGAAAAATAAAGCGACCCATGGTTTTTTCTTACCACCCATGGTTTTTAGGGGAGGAAAATACTATTAAAAAGAGAAGGAGACTAAAGGAGGGAGATGTGAATAATTATTGGTGAATTTATTAAAGAGCTCAAGTAGCTTTTTGAGATAGGTAGAAACCCTTATTTATTGTGAGTTTTAGTACTCAGATATACACTAGAGATGGTGGCATCATTTTCAGTGATTGCTAAGACATCCTAGCCAATTATTGAGTTTTGTAGGTTAATTCTTTAGAAGTCGATTTGACAGCATAATAAGGGGATCAAAATTTTAGTGTGCCAATATGATCAAATCAGCTGGAAGAAGGTCAAGTTATACACACATTGAAGATCTACTATTGGCCAATTTCATACCCATAAGAGGAGGTCAAAATTATTAAGTTTCTAGGAATTGAATCTAACTATAGTGAAGCAACCAAATTGTTGAATTCCCGAATCTAATGTTCATGTAGTATTCAATTGTGAATCATATTGTTTGGCTCCATCTCTATCGTCACTTCTATGCTAGTTTTCATATAAACTTTTCTAGTAAAATTCCCTTTTGTATGAATGCTTTAATTTTTAAAAATTATATTTGACATTGATACTAATAGTACATTTCGGTTCTTCTTTATGCATATCCCAACATATTTCTATACAACATTGGTATGAAAATTTTATTTTCTAGTGTTGTTGATGTCTAAGGATATATATTTACTATACAACACTTTTGCTATTATATACATATCACAAGATACCTAAATTTAGGGAAGTTTAATACAATTATATTGCTAAATTCATACCTAACTATATTGTTTAATCAATTGATCAATCCTCTCATGTAGGATGTCATTATGAAAATGGAGAAACTATAAGAGTTGTATAGTTAAAATTTTGCATTTTAAACAACAATCAATAATTTAACAATAATAGATCTGAGATCATTAATACCTTACACAAATCTCATTTAAAATAATATTAACCATAAATAAAATAGCATATACATCCAGGAAGAAACCAACACAAATTTTATGTGGAAAACCTAGCAATGTACTGAGAAAAACCATAGGGAAAGATCAATAGATATTTTAATATTGAAAAAAATTATATAAGCCTTGTGAGCCCAAATCCCAATCACTTTACACACAATGGATGAATTCAACCTTATTTATAGGAGAAGTTTATCCTACATTCGTGGAGAAGATTCTGTTCCATTCAAGGAGAAGCCTATGTTACATTTGAGGAGAAGTCTCTATTATATTCGAGTAGAATTCTCTCTTACATTCAAGAAGAAGAATACATTACATTCAAGAAGAATCCTTTGTTACATTCGATGAGAAGATTCCATTACATAATAAGACAAAATTATTTTATACATTTAGGCACACACATAACAATCTCCCACTTGAGGTTAAATACAAGCTTATGTGAATATTATTGGTACTGATATAGTCCCAAAATTATCTCATCACCTTTGTATGACACTGACTAAGGTTCTACGAAGCTCATGCTTGTCCTTTTACAAGATATTTGTTAATATGTCGATTGGATTTTTATTTGTGTGTATTTTCTCAATTGTAGCAACCCATCATCCAACATTTGGTGAATCCAATGATATCTAAGATTCAAATGTGCTTTTTAATGTAGTGAAAAGCAGGGTCTTTGGCAAGATGGATCGCACTTTTGCAATCACAATTTAACACCTACTTTTCTTGCTACAAGCTAATTTATTCCAAGAACCTCCTCATCTAAATCATTTCCTTGTGTTATCACTTAGAGAAAACACTGAATGTGGGGGAAAAATCTAAGGTAACCTCTAACCAATATTTTGAATTGAAAGCTAGCCCTTTCAATTCGAAGGGGGATCCCTTCTATAACTCAATCAAATATGAATGGTCATGTACTTAAAATAATGAGTAGATTTGTTGTAACAAGGCTTCAAAATGTGGTATGGTTTGGTAGAATTCCATTGGGCTTGGAGTCAAATATTTAGCTTAACAAGAAAAGAAACCAAAACACTCACAGAGGTAGGGTTGATGAGATATTTTAATATTTTAAATTGATGAGATGGAATGAATAATATAAGGGTAAAAATATACTTATAAGAGCATCACAAGAATGAATTCTACAAAACACACTTCAGAAATATATAGATGACTGAAAATATAAACAAATCATACTACATATGAATTTTGTTCATTCATTCTTATCAGTCATAGAAGAGCATACATGAAAACGTAGAAAGTAAAACAAAAATAAGAGAACTATCTTTATTGCTAGGTTTTCCTTATCCATAAATGAAGAGGTTTTATCCTGTGGATGAGAGATCCAGGTGGATATGGTGGCCACTCGGTAGTTCCACTTGGAACCCCACCGTTGTTTATTTTAGTTTTTTAGTTTCCTTAATTGTAGCACAATTTGCTACTTTTAGCATTTTTTCAGGTCCTGAACTTCCGGAGCCATTTTGGGGCACTAAACGACATTTTTTTTGAAAACCTGGGAGCGATGAGGTCCATGGATTGATGCTTCTCATCCCACAGTTGTATTCCTTGGATAGATCTTTCTAACGAGGTATTTTTCACGTCAAACGGAGATCGTATGCCAAAGTTACGACCTGGGGTAGTTGATATACCAATTTACCCAAAACAAGGCCCATAGTTTGGCGCTTCATCTCCTAGGGTTAGGTTTTTGGATGTTTAGGGTTTTCCATTATTTCTCAACAATAAATAGGCCTTTGAGCCTCATTGTAAGATAGTTCAAAGGAATGCATCCATCACATATCTCCTCAAAGATAAGCTATCATCGCCCGAGCTACTTTATTTCCATTTCTGTTTGTAAGCATATCTCAGTATTTTACTTTAATGAAATGAAGTATTATTTCTACTGCATCTCTATATTTATCATTATCTCTGTAATTTGTTGTGTTCCTATTTAAATCCAGATCATTGGCAGTTGTGAAGACCTTACCAGTCTTGTAGAGGCTCGCTAGCATTTTCGAAGGAAAGAAACTCCAAACAAAAATAGATGATATGTGGAGGAAAGCATAGAGCTTGCAAGAAAGGACTCAACCATGGAAAGAGGAATCCCTAGAAATTTCACATGTCATAGATGAATGGCTGAAGGAATTGAAGAAAAGGGAAGCGGAGCTACTACAAAAGACTACTCGCCCTATACAGAAGCTTTGCTGAAGGAAGTGCAGAAGGAAGAAAAATTGATGGCAGAAACACTTTAGCATAACAACACAGTATACAACGATATCACAATGAAGATCAAGGGCATCGAAGTTGAGCGACTCGGGACAAGTCACAGGTGAGTGTTGTAAGCTTGTTGGGAAGGGCCCAACTTGGTCCAAGTTTTGGCTAAAAGGTCCTGTGAAATAAGGAGCGGACTGCACAGAGTTGGCAAAGATATATTCATTGCACAAACTTTTAGGGCTTTTAGGATGGGATAAAGGCCTTATTTTGTAATTGGTATTGGGTAGTAGTCCCTATTTTATGGATCCATGGTATGTCGACCATGGTTTTTGTATAGATGAAGTGTATAAAAGGATATGTAATGCTTTGTAAAGACTACCAATAAGATAGAAGGAAAGTAATGAAATATCATTGAATCTCTATTTTTGCATATGTAGTATATAGTTTTGGGAGAAGACTTTGCAACTAAGTGCGTAGAGACCTTGAAGAGTCTATAGCTGAGTACGCGGAACACCTGTAGCTAGGTGTGTAGGTCAGAAAAGGGAATGTAATTGAATATCTATTTAATAAAGAAGAAGTTTTGGCAAATTATTGTATCTTTGTATATGTTAATTGTCTACTGTTATGTATCTGGTTATGTATGGTTTTACTAAGTTATGCGACAATATGTAATATATATTGTTAGGTGTTAGAGTTTATATATTTTTGTAAACTAATCATTGACGCAAATTTATTATGCATGCAAAGTTGTAAGATTGATATACAATGGAAGTAAATACGCAACGCCACTTTGCGAATATCCCTTTAGCTACAGAAACCTGGTTCTGCAACCTCCTATAATTGCTTCAAGTGAGACTGCGACCTGATTGCAGGTTTTTTCAGAAGGGCTAGTAGTTGAGGGTTTTGTTGGTGCACAACACACTCTGAACCTGGGTCAAGCCCCCTCGAACCAATACATTACTAGTCGAGGAAGGAAATTTGGTCCTCACGCTGAAAGAGGTCTTGGGAAAAAGGGAGAAGAAGTTGAGGAATAGAGTAATCCAAAAATATTTAGTTTGATGGAAGGGCTTATCATTAGATGCTACTACATGGAAAGGGGAATATGTATTACAGTTGCTTTAGTATAAGAAAATTTGGGAAGGGAGGAATGTGATGTCCCTTTCCCATCCCTGGAAGAATAATAGGATTGGCATGATAGCCTCTGTAGATCCCATGGGCTATTGAAAAATAACTATGGGCATCATTGGAATAAAATAAATAATAATTAAATAAAGATGTTAAAAGTCACTTTAGGAAAAATAAAGCGACCCATGGTTTTTTCTTACCACCCATGGTTTTCAAAGGAGGAAAATACTATTAAAAAGATAAGGAGACTAAAGGAGGGAGATGTGAATAATTATTGGTGAATTTATTAAAGAGCTCAAGTAGTTTTTTGAGATAGGTAGAAACCCTTATTTATTCTGAGTTTCAGTGTTGAGATATACATTAGAGATGGTGGCATCATTTTCAGTGGTTGCTAAGACATCCTAGCCAATTATTGAGTTTTGTAGGTTAATTCTTTAGAATTCGATTTGAAAGCATAAGGAGGGGATCAAAATTTTAGTGTGCCAATATGATCGAATCAGTAGGAAGGAGGTCAAGTTATACACACATTGAAGATCTACTATTGGCCAATTTCATACCCATAAGAGGAGGTTGAAATTATTAAGTTTCTAGGAACTGAATCTAACTATAGTGAAGCAATCAAATTATTGAATTCTTGAATCTAATGTTCATGTAGTATTCAATTGTGAATCATATTGTTTGGCTCCATCTCTATCATCACTTCTATGCTAGTTTTCATATAAAATTTTCTAGTAAACTACCCTTTTGTATGAATGTTTTAATTTTTAAAAATTATATTTGACATTGATACTAATAGTACATTTCAGTTCTTCTTTATGCATATCCCAACATATTTCTATACAACATTGGTAATGAAAATTTTATTTTCTAGTGTTGTTAATGTCTAAGGATATATATTTACTATACAACACTTTTGCTATTATATACATATCACAAGATACCTAAATTTAGGGAAGTTTAATGCAATTATATTGCTAAATTCATACCTAACTCTATTGTTTAATCAATTGATCAATCCTCTCATGTAGGATGTCATTATGAAAATGGAGAAAATATAAGAGTTGTATAGTTAAAATGTTGTATTTTAAACAACAATCAATAATTTAACAATAATAGATCTGAGATCATTAATATCTTATACAAATATCATTTAAAATAATATTAACCATAAATAAAATAACATATACATCCAGGAAGAAACCAACACAAATTTTATGTGGAAAACATAGCAATGTACTGAGAAAAACCATAGGGAAAGATCAATAGATATTTTAATATTGACCAAAATTACATAAGCCTTGTGAGCCCAACTCCCAATCACTCTACACACAATGGATGAATTCAACCTTATTTATAGGAGAATTTTATCCTACATTCGAAGAGAAGATTATGTTCCATTCAAGGAGAAGCCTATGTTACATTTGAGAAGTCTCTATTATATTCGAGTAGAATTCTCTCTTACATTCAAGAAGAAGAATACATTACATTCAAGAAGAATCCTTATTTACATACGACGAGAATCTTCCATTACATAATAAAACAACATTATTTTATACATTTAGGCATGCACGTACCAATCTCCCACTTGAGGCTAAATACAAGCTTATGTGAATATTATTGCTACTGATACAGTCCCAAAATTATCTCATCACCTTTGTCTGACACTGACTAAGGTTCTACAAAGCTCATGCTTGTCCTGTTACAAGATATCTGTTAACATGTTGGTTGGATTTTTATTTGTGTGTATTTTCTCAATTGTAGCAACCCATCATCCAATAATTGTTGAATCCAATGATATCTAAGATTCGAATGTGCTTTTTAATGTAGTGAAAATCAAGGTCTTTGGCAAGATGGATCGCAATTTTGCAATCACAATTTAACACATACTTTTCTTGCTACAAGCTCATTTATTCCAAGAACCTCCTCATCTAAATCATTTCCTTGTGTTATCACTTAGAGAAAACACTGAATGTGGGGGAAAAATCTAAGGTAACCTCTAAACAATATTTTGAATTGAAAGCTAGCCCTTTCAATTCGAAGGGGGATCCCTTCTATAACTCAATCAAATATGAATGGTCATGTACTTAAAAATAATTAGTAGGTTTGTTGTAACAAGGCTTCAAAATCCAAAAAAGGTTGGGAAGACCCAGATTGGTGGGTGAAATCGATATGGAAGCCAAAGTGCCCTACTAAAGCAAAACTATTCTTTTGGTGTATCTTGAAAGGGAAAGTCCCCACATGGGACATTCTGCAAGCCAGATTTAAACAAGGGCCAGGAAGATGTCCATTATGCAAAAATGATTCAGAGACTATGACACACTTGTTCATTGGCTGTCATATAGTCAAAAAATTATGGTTGGAGGCGGGTAAGTATATTCAATTGTAGATATCCTGGGAAGGGGACAATATAGCCGAAGTTTGGCACAAGTGGTGGCACCAAAACTCAGTCCGGAAGTTAAGGAATTTGCCTCCCATTATATGTTGGAGCATTTGGATTGCAAGGAATAGAAGCATTTTCCAGGACAAGGAAACTTCTGTGGAATCAATTGTTGTTCAATGTTTATCTATCTACACAAATATCCTGGATTCAGAGGAAGAAAAGCCACCCAAAAGGTTGAAGAAGAACAAGTCAAGGATGGAGTGCCTTAGGCTTACTTTGACGGAGCCTCCCAAAATAATAAAGCTGGAGCAGACATAATTATCCACTTAAGCAAAAGCCACTCCCTAAAAGCTTCCACAGGTTTGGGAAGTGGCTCCAACAACTATGCAAAACTATCTGCTCTCAAACTTCTTCTATGCTGACTGATACACAGAAACACCCTCACAGTTCAGATTTTCGGGCATTCACTAAATGTCATCAAATGGATAAATGGTCAAAGCAGATGTCATAATTATATTTTTCATCCTCTTTTAGAAGAAATACAACACCTGAAATTATCTTTTAATTCTTTTTCCATTCAACATATATACAGGGAATGAAATGACTCAGTAGACAAGCTTTCTAAAGACGGTCTTCAACATGTTCTGGGCAGCTGGAGAATAGTGGAAGAAATCAATGGTGAAGACCATTTCTCGGACCAGCCTCTTTGTGTTCGAAATGCATAAACATGGCACATGGGTGATATGACATCACTGTTTTTGTTTTTTGGAACATAGCTAAAATATGAAACATATTTCATGTATTTTGTGTTGTTTTTTTGTGCAATCTTTTTCACATAGGGCTGTTTTCCTTTATAGAGGAAGCCCTAGAAAAGAAGCAAGATGGAGACTCTAGTTATAAAACACAAGGAATCATGGATGCGTTTTTGAAAACATGGAGAAAGGGAGTTGTTATCTCCTCTTTTGAAGAGGCCAAGCTCAGTTTCTGAACAATTTTTGCAGGCTTACATAAGTATTATAGCAAATGAAAGCTGTTGAATGTATATCTAACTTTTTATAGTAATAAAAAATTCGTTTTTTTCTCAGGAAAAAAAACAAGGCTTCAAAATGTGGTAGGGTTTGGTAGAATTCCATTGGGCTTGGAGTCAAATATTTAGCTTAACAAGAAAAGAAACCAAAACACTCACAGAGGTAGGGTTGATGAGATGCTTTAAGATTTTAAATTGATGAGATGGAATGAATAATATAAGGGTAAAAATATACTTATAAGAGCATCAAAAGGATGAATTCTACAAAACATACTTCAAAAATATATAGATGATTGAAAATATAAACAAAGCATAGTGCATATGAATTTTGTTCATTCATTCTTATCAGTCATAGAAAAGCATACATGAAAATGTAGAAAGGAAAACAAAAACAAGAGAACCATGTTTATTGCTAGGCTTTCCTTATCTATAAATGAATATGGTTTATCCTATTATCTATTTACTTTAAGGAAAACATCAACTTCTTTGTCTTTCTATTGTTTTAGGTCATTCCACTAGACCTAGGGAAGATACTCATGTCTGCGGTCATAGATTCCGTATAAAAAACATATCAAAATTTCCCAACATAAGAATCTATGTTTCAGAATCAAGCTTCCTTCATTAAACTTTCAGTAATAT
This sequence comes from Pinus taeda, assembly GCA_000404065.3. Taxonomy (NCBI): domain Eukaryota; kingdom Viridiplantae; phylum Streptophyta; class Pinopsida; order Pinales; family Pinaceae; genus Pinus; species Pinus taeda. The sequence continues at coordinate 60,000 of APFE031112678.1, forward strand.
ATAGTGCATAATAAGTCTTCTGATAAAAAACCAACCCCTATTCATTCCAAGATGATAGTATTTATAGACTACTTATAAACTATTCAAGATCCAAAAATAATAGATCTCAAAAATATTCATTTATCTATATCTTAATAAATCAAATAATCAAGGATATAATATGTAACCCCAAGTCGAATTGATGACGTGCCTCTCCAACTCATTGGGCATTTTTTTCTAAAAATAAAAAAATTAAGTCTCGTGAATTCCTGAAAAATGGGCTTCAAAGATCCATTCAAAACTCTCAAACCAATGATGATATATGTGAAAAACATGCGAGATATTTTGTTAATGGGACTGTTACTGACAAAAACCCTTTTGGGTTTTCAAAAATTCATCCCTAGTTGTTCGAAAATTGATTTTTAAAACAATGACTAAAATAGGAAAAAATGAATTGTAAAATCCTGAAAAATAGGCTTCAAATATCCCTTCTAATATCTCAAACCATGACACTTGTATAAAAAATGAGTGAGGTTTTTGTTAATGGTTCCATTTTGGAAAAAAACCTCCTTCATATTTGGAAAATTATTTTCCAATTGTTCAGAAATCATGCCCAAAGTTACTTCCTTTTATAGGAAAAAATAGAGTAAAACAAAGTTTTTTGCTGACATCTGCTTAGTCATCGCTCGTTTGATAGATTATCACTCCTTCGTTGATGTGTGCTACTACTATGGTTGTCAGCGCATTTTTATTTTCAAAACTTATAATAACGTTGATATTCTATCTATCAACACTTTAACACTATTTTTTTTACAAATTAGCGCTCACACTGAAACTATCAGTGCTTTAAAATTATTTTTTACAAATCAATTATGACACTCAAACTATGAGTGCCTCAAAACTATTAACTAAAATTGTCATAAAAAATTTCTCCATGGGGATGTTGTCGATCATATATGGTAGAAAGAACCCCTATATACCATAGGACTGATCTATTGGGTTGATCCCAGCTCAACAACTACAACTTGCAACATGCACTTATTCTACAACTTGAAACCAAACTATAATCCAAACTAAATTTAAACTAGAACTGTACATGCTACAAAATGAAATTTGAAACTGCTGAAAAATGAAATTGAAAACTACTACAAAGCATGCTTAGAGTGCTCAACTTATTGGCACACCAACCTATCCTAAGATCTAAATGAACTGCCAAATCAGGTGAAATAAAAAACCCAATTCAACCGTGCAAGCAGTTGACTTAATGATTGGACTTTGTTTTCATTGTTCTGAAAAAAGAAAAACTTGGAAAATGGAAACTCAAACTCCAATTGAAACATAAACCCACGGTCCATAGATAACAGAAAATCTGGCTACACCGATGACTCTAACAGGCTATTCGAAGGATCATGGAAAACATGTATATTCACCTCTTCTTGATGATCTACCAACAAACAAGCATTCTTTTCATGATTAGATGCTAGTTGTTCCTATTTTATATCTTGATGCTCAACATCATTCTAAAAATATATGGCAATAGGTTGTTCACCATTCACATCAGAAAAAACCTCTATACATTCTTAAACAAGTTCAATCAGAACAACCACATAATGTGCATCCAAAACATTTAAAATTACCGTTTCTTGTGATTCAATGAGACTTCTATCTTGGCCTTTAAAAATTTATGAGTTTGTCATTTCAAAGGATGTAAAGTCAAGAGTAGTTTTAGTGCCATTCAAGGAGTTTAAAACATCCCGGTTCTCTTCAGTATTTCTTTGTGACTTTACGTAGCTATCCTCATGACCGGTTTCACTACTTAGAGTTTCCATGTGTGCACTTTCAAAATTATGATTTTTCACTAGTTTCGCATGAGACAAAAACCCAAAAAAATCATCAATTCAAAAATATATCTAGATGGTTGTGTTGGAAATAATACT